>PVJS01000683.1:0-11536 GCA_004027185.1 Glis glis | reverse complement strand
TGTGCCACCACGCCCGGCGCAGTTTTAACATTCTTGTATGTTAATTCTATCATCTCGGTCACTCCTTGGTCATTTCCCATTAAATGCTAGGCAGTAAATTTTTGTTGGGTGCTGGGGTGGGGGTTGTTTGTTTTTGTATTCCTTCAAAGGGTGTTGGACTTTGGCACACAGTCAGTTGGGATCAGTTTGATCCTTTCCAGGCCTGAGTCTGGAGCCACCTTTTGTTTAGTGCTAATTTAACCCTATTACTAAGGCATTAACTTTCTGCCTGATGCTTAGAATACTCCCTATGAGGTTTGAACGCTCAGGCTCATGGGACCACGAACTTCCAGGCCCTGTTTAAGCTTTGGAAATCGGGTGGCCTTGCGGCTTTGCAGTGATTCTCTGTCCAGCCTCGTGGAGTTTCATTCCTTGTGTGTGAATCAGTATTTAGCCCAAAATGTAAGCAGATCACTTCTAGATCGCCAGAGCTCTTTCTGGCATCCTGCCCTGACATTCTAGCTGCTTCAGTCATGATTCTAGAACTCAGGAATTCTAGGGTTTGCTTGGGTTTCGCTTCTCTGTGCTGAGCCTGGAAATAGGGTCAAGACAGTAGGATGGGGAAGTCCTAGGGACTTCCTTGTTTGATTCCCTCTCTCAAGGATCACAGTCCTATACTGCGTGCTGTCCGATGTTTGAAAATATTTCTTTAGTATATTTTGTATGATTTTTTTAGTTGTTTAAAGACAGGAAGACAAATCCAATTCCCACCACTCTATCATTGCAGTATGTCCTTTCATTGCTTATTTTTAAACTATATCTTAAAGATGAGAGAGCTGAGACACAGAGAAATTTTTAAAATTGCCTAATATAATGTTATTATTGTTATTATTATTATTTGGTACTGGGGATTGAGCCCAGGGGCATTCTCTACCCTCAGCCCTTTTAATTTTTTATTTTTTGGAGCAGGGTCTCACTAAGTTTCCAAGGATCTTGCTAAGTTGATGAGGTTGACCTTGAACCTGTGATCCTCCAGTGTCAGCCTCCCAAGTACTGGGATTACAGCTGTGTGCCACTGCGCTGGCGCCGATATAACATTATTCTTAAATGGCAGAGTTCACATTTGAGCCCTGGTCGCCTCTGCTACACTATCAGCTCCTTGAAGTCATAGACCTCGCCTGTCTTGTTCACTGTTATTATTTATCAGGCACCTAGCTCAGCACCTGGGACATGGAGTTAGTACTTGATAAATGTGGCGTGAATGACTAATCTGGGACTAAATGGACTTCTTCCCAAAAAGGAAAAAGGAGGCACTCAGCCTTTTTTTATCCTACATGCAGGTTGTATTCAGGTTTATATAACCCCACCTGAGTGGTCCACACTGATTAGCAAGTTCTGGGGTCTTGGGGCCCCAGCAAATACTTCTTTACCTACTCATGCACCCACCTTGCAGGCACCCTGTGTGTAAGCAGCAGCTGCTGCTTTCTAATACCAAATCTGCTGTCTGGCTCCCACATTGAAACATATCATTTTAATCATGTACTTTCAAGCCAGGAAGCCAATTTGCATTACAAAAGTTAAATTCCTTTCCCTGGTGGCAGCCATGCAAAAACACTTGGCTCCCTTTCACTTTTGTCCAGGTGGAAGTTTTGGACAAGTAGGAGCCTATATTGGTCTGAGTCAGGGCTCCTTAGAAAAAGGGTTATCAGGAGTAGCACACCTCCCTCCCTCCCCGCCTCCCTGCTCCCTGCCCTACATTCTTGGGGACGGTGGAGGAAAGGGAGCCAGAATTCTCTCCCGGGGCCCCTTATCCAGAACCACAAATCTGTTTCAGATGATGCCAGAGCAATTGATTGAAAATGATATGCCCATTTCCACATCTGCATAATTTTGCATATTTATTTAATGGTCAGATAAACTCATTTGCTGTCTCTCGTTGCTTCTCCTTCCCTCCTGCTTTTGGCATATCATCTAGGTCTGGCTCAGCCTGGAAAAACGGCCAGTGCTCTGGTCTCCGTTTCTACAGGGAGACAGGCTCTTTTCAAGAGGCCTCTAAAGCTGTCCTGGTCCAGCCTCCCAGAATTCAGAGCTCAAGCCGGGTGGCCTGGGCGATGTCCCGGGTAGCTGAGCTCTGTGCCTGGCTGGGGTGCCTGTCAGGAGATTTCAAGTGGTCAGGTTGTGGGGCCACCCTGCAGATGAGTGTCTCCCTGGGGAATGAGCTGCTGTCACTGCTGGTAATTGGATTCCTGCTCCCTAGCAGGATGGTCACTGGTAACCTTTAGGATTAATTACTCCAGCCGACCTCAATCGCCTGCTCTGGCTGGCTGTCTTCTCCACTCCTGATCGGAAAGCCCCAGGGGCTCAGTGTCAGGCACTGGCTATGGGGACAGGAGTGGGGACTTCTGGGTCTGAGCCTTGAGAGGTGCTGGGGGAGGGGGCACCTGAGGACAACCCTGAGCTTCACCTTTAAGGCCCATTTCATGCCGTGGACCTTCACCGGGTGGAGCTAAAGGCCCTCTCAGCTGATGGCAGTGTGGAATCAACAACCATTCTAAAGAGGATGCCAGGCTGTCACCCTCCATCCCCTGGGTACTCAGAGAGGGTGGCAGTGACTCTCTCCTACCCAGGGAGATAAACAGAGTTGGGAGTCTCTTACAGCAAAAAGCTGTATCTGTGGCTTCAGGACACTAAAAATTCCTTCCTGCTAAGTCTGTTCCCCAGAACACAACTTAAGGCAGGGAGATGGGGAGCCGCCGCCATGGCGCCATCCTCAACAGCAGAGGATCTGTGACCAGTTGTTATAGTAATGGTTAGCATCTGTCAGTACTTACCTTGAGCAGGCTCTTAGCCCTGCGTTAGCTCGTTTGGTCCTTACGACAACCCTGCGAGGATGTGCTGTTATGAGCCCATGTCCCAAAGGAGAACACAGGCTGAGAGTTGTTGACTGCGGGCGGACAGACCACGCAGCTGCTCACTGCGGAGTCTTCAAAACACAGTGTGTCTGGTGCCAGAGTCGGGCCTCACTGACAACCGTCCTTGGAGGTCCGGTGTCAAGTCGAGACTGGGGGCAGTGACCATGATGACACTAGGATCTGCAATCTTTGGCTTATCTTGGCACAGAAAAGAATTAGCCCGGGTATATCTTTCATACACATCCTATGACAGTCACACCCTTGAAGGGCCTTTTGCTTTCCATGTGTCCATTGGCTGTGTTTATCTCCCATCTCCTGCTGATCGATAACCCATCAGTCAGGAAATACACATTAACACAGACCGAATGTCCCTCTGTCTCTTTGTCTCTTGGTCAGCTTGGGAGGGGCGCATCACCGTGGCCATGAACAGGGTCCTCCACTAACCTTTACTGCACACAGCTCCGGCAGTTGGTAGTGAGCAGTGTGTCATGATGAGACTTTCCTGGAAAGCCTGATTGGCCACTCATTTGTTTCAGCTGCCACCTCCCCACCCCCCAGATGGCAGTGGGTGTTGCCATGACAACATAATGGGAAGCAATCACACCTATTGTGGGGCAGGAATGTTGACTTGCATGAAAGAGCATGTGTGGGGCTGGGGAGATGAGAGAAACATAGCCCTTCTTGTGCCCAGGAAGAAAGGAAGTTAATTCAGAATTGAGGAGCCTGCCTTCTGAATTTAAATCTCCACCTGACGCCTGTGGAAACTTTATTCCCTGCCAACTCACATTCTCCTACTGTCAAAGAGAAAAAAAGGGAAAAAAAGGCACAGGACCAGAGCTTCTGACTCGTTTTAGCCCAAAACTTCGCCTCGGAGATGAGAAACTCCCGTTGCTCTAGGTTTTTCTTCCTTCCTTGTCTTTCCTCCTTCCTCTCCTTTTTTATTTCACACACATCTCCCCAACAGCAGATCTCCAAAAAGTTGGGGAGGCGATCGGTGGCATTCCTTTCCAGGAGAAGAGCTCTGATTTCTTCCTTTATGAGGCAAAAATATTGTTGAATAAAGTCAAGAAAAGTGAACTCGTGGTCAGTGTGGAAAGTCACTGGCTCATGGGGGATAAGGAAGTTGGGTGCATGAGGGGAGCCTGAGCAGGACTCAGGAAGGAGCAACATGAAGTCGGGGTGACCCCAAGACCTCACCTGAAATTTTGGTTCTGCTACCACCATGAGCATGGTTAAGAATAATAGTTCCAGAGTCAGATTCCCAGCTTCTGCTCCTGGCTCTGGGCAGGTTACCTGATATTTATTTACCTTAGTTTACCCTGGAAGAGGATTCGGTGAGCTAATTCAGAACACGGCACCAGTGTTGGCTGTTTTTACTGTGCAACTTGAACAAATTATTTAACCTCTGGGTCTTAACTTACTCACCAGTAAAATGGGAATTCCCCTTACCTCACAAGCAAGTATTTGTGAAGATTAAATTAGCTAATGTATGGAAAAGCACCTAGCTACTTTAAGACATACAATAGGTGCTAAATAAATGTCAGTCAAAAAGCTCTTGACCACCCATTCTTCTGTTCCCTCCCACACAAACACACCTTTAAAATACTTCTTCATTTCCTGTTTCTTGATTATGGAGTATTTTGCTGAGTGCTGAACTGGCTGGATGTTGTTGTGGGAGTTCAGCAGCACAGAGAGGGTGTCCTTCCTCAAGGTGCCTCCAGGACGGCCTAGGGGAAAAGGGCAAAGTAAAAATATGTATCTACCTTGTGAAAGGCAGGACCCCTGCACCGTGAACAGTCCTGAGTCCATGGGAGCTACTCTACAGATAGTAGTTGAATAAGTGAATGACGGATTTCAAGATGATGAAATAGGAAGACAAGCAGTGTCTTCTGGAGACATTATAGAGAGGCTGGGTCCAGTGCACACAAGAGTGGTGTCAAAGGAGTAGAGGAGCCGAGGTTTGCACAGGCATTTAGAGGTAGAAAGAACATCGGCGAGCTCCTTGTCTTCATCAGGACTCGGCTTAGCTCTTTCAGCCCGCCGGTCTGTACTAAGCCCCCTTAGGTGCCACTCCTGCCCACAGCAACTGTGCACGTGGGAATGTCATGGGGAAACAGTTAATTCTGAGGGGTCCTTGGCTCCCATGATGAATAAGAATTTCAACACGTGCCATCAGAAAAAGGCAAAGGTTTTAATTAACTTAAAAAGGTGGGGATACAGGTTGGGGGTTAACTAAGAAAGGCGGGGATACAGGTTGGGGGTCATCTAAAAGAAAAGGGAGAGGGAGTCTCCCTGCGCGCGTCCATCCATCCAGGTGAGCAAGAGAGCATCTGCGTGCTTTCGTGGTTCTTTATAGGAGGGGGTAGGTAGGGTCAAACAGGAGAGGGCAGGACTTCCTCTTAGTCCTGTTTCCCTGGCAACAGATAGGCAGTGGGGGTCTGGCCTTTTGTCCTCCTCACCCACCCTATTTACATTAAGCATCTCAGGTGTGGAGAGGAGCCATTGTGATTAAGGGTGTGGATTCACCTGCCTGACTGAATGCACCCTATAGGGTGGAGTTAGATTATGAACTTTTAAAATTTTAAATCTCTATTTTCCCAATGTCTCCTTTCTGCCTAATATTTCTATCTTTTCTATTCTACCTCATCAGGAAGAATGCAAATAATGTGTGTTAATTAGTCATCTATTACTGCAGTACAGGGTACCTTCAACCCTACCTACCTAAAACAACAGACACTTATTATTCCACAGTTTCTGGGGGTCAAGAATGCAGCTAGGGCTTATTTGAGTGGCTCCGGCCCCAGAACTCTTGCACGGCAGCAGTCACATTGTAGGTCATCTGAAGGCTGGACTCACATGGTCGTTAACTGGTCTCAGTCCCACACCACGTGGCATGCCTCCTGACACGGCAGCTGGCAGGCGATGCCAGGGCAATTGGTCCAAGAGAGAAAGAAAGCCCTTTCTTGCCCCAAGGTGGGTGCCATTGTCTTTTTATTTATTTATTCATTTATTTATTTTCCGGTACTGGGATTGAACCCAGGGGCATTCTACCTCCGAGCTACACCCCAGTTCTATTTTTTTATTCTTTATTTTGAAACCGGGTCTCACAAAGTTGCGGAGGGCCTCACTAAGTAGCTGAGGCTGGCCGCGAACCCGGATCCTCCGGTCTCAGCCTCCCAAGTACTGGGATTACAAGCGCGCGCCACCACGCCCAGCTGCCATTGTTTTTTATAATCTCAGAAGTGAGATCCTCCTCTTCCACCATGTTCTGCTGGTTAGAAGCAAGTCAGCTGTCATCAGGCTCAGCCCTCACACAAGAACCATGCACAAGATGTGAACCTAGGAGCTCATGGGGCACTGGGCTGAGTCCTTTCCCCTCCGTTATTCCGCACATGCATGGAGGAAACATTAGCTTCTGAGCTTTTTGAAGTCAGCATCTGGGGCTCCCTGGGCACACCCCAGCAGCCAGTCTGCTTCTCGTAGAGATCAGTTCATCAATCTTTACTGAGCATTTGTGCCCCGTGAAGTGTGGCAGGTGCCGTGATAGACAAAGAGCTACACACAAGGAAGCAGGAGCCCAGTGTGGGGGAGGGGAGCAGGGCAAGAAGGAGGTCAGAGTAGTCACCCCACTGGGCGGCTCTGAACGAAAGGACAGGAGATGTTAGCCACCAGTGGCCCTGGGTGTTTCAGTCAAAGACAGTGAAAGCAGGAGTTGGGAGGGAAGAAAGGCATTGTGTCTGGGAACAACAAAGGCTTTTGGGCTGGTGCAATGCGGGAGAGCAGGGCATTGTGGGAAGCTTTGGCAGCCTTGCTGCCGGGTGGGTAAGTGGGCAGTTGATTCTCTATCTCCCTTTGCAGCCACCTGGATGGCCTTGGTCACACCGGATTCAGGAATGCACCTATGCACACATAGATCTGGAATCAGGAAGGAATGGACCATTATTAGCACAACCTGATCCCCCCAACCTGAAATGCAGGGACAGGGAGGGACATCTCTGAGCCCAAGGTAGAGAGGAGAAGCAAGGTACAAGAAGCAGTGTCCCAAGAGAACCAGGCCGAGGCAAGCGCAGCATTCAAAACCAACTGGGGGGCTGGGGGAGGGGTTCAGCAGAAAAGCACCTGCCCCGCTTGTGCGAGGCCCCAAATTTTATCCCATCACCCTAAAACAAAACAAAGCTCACTGGTTTGGTTCGATGGGACAGAATTTCTGTTGTTTTTTTTTTAAATACAGTGATATGCTAGGTGTCATATGCCACAAGTAAATGACCAGGGGCCAAATAATTGATGCTAAATGGTAAGGAATCCAAGAGGATAAAAGCTTCTTCTCCCAGCATGATCTGGACAATATGCTACATTAAATGGACCCCACAATATGGGGGGGGTGCCAGGCGAGGTATGCTGTTTCGTGGCAGGAAGAGTGACACAAATGTTCAGGAGTGTTCATAGTGACCGATGCTGACCCCAGAAGCCAGCCATCAGAGGGGTTACTTTAGAGTAGGGGGTTATGACTGTCTCCACCCCCTTTCATAACGTAATAGTTCTTTCTTCAAATTTATGAGCCTAGGAAAAGAAAATTAGCAACTCCCACCCGAAGCCCTGCACGTCATTTGAGTATGTGACTCCCATGGCTGCTCCAGGGCTCACAGTCCCAAGAACACAGCTTAGGAGTGGACAGAGCTTCCAAATGACAAATGAAAGGCAAAGCAAGGGGTCTCCTCCTGCTGCTCCACCCAGGTAGTTAAGGGACTGCCGACAATTCACTCCCGCCACCAGAGCCATGGTCCTCATCTGTAAGGCAGAGGCCTAAAAGGTGAGTCCCCACCCTGGCTGCACATTAGAATCACCCAAGTGAACTTTCAAAAGTCAGCACACCCAGGACCCAGCATGAGGGATTCTATTTTATTTTATTTTATTTATTTATTTATTTATTTATTTTTTTTTTTTGCGGTACCAGGGATTGAACGCAGGGGCGTTCTACCTCCGCGCTACGCCCCCGGCCCTATTTTTTATGCTTTATTTTGAAACCGGGTCTCACGAAGTTGCGGAGGGCCTCACTAAGTAGAGAGAGAGAGAGAGAGAGAGAGAGAGAGAGACAGGGAGAGAGAGAGTGAGAGATCTGAGGCTAGCCGCAAACCCGGATCCTCCGGTCTCCGCCTCCCAAAGTACTGGGATTACAAGCGTGTGCCACCACGCCCGGCTTGAGGGATTCTATTTTAAATGGCCCAGGATGGGACTTGGGCATTACTGCTCCCTGGAACTGACCAGGTGATTCTGAGGCCCTGCCAGGGCTGAGAACCCCTGGACCACCTGCTTCCCAAGGCTTCAGGAGCATCGACAGGTTCATGTGTTCCCCCAGAACCCATCGACAGGTTTGTGTGTCTCCCCTAGAACCCCTAGAAGGGCTACATACTGCATTCACCTGAGGACTGCTATAATACCCACCTCCACACCCTGAAGCAGATCTCCAGGTCAGAGTGAGGCCCAGGAATCCGCATTTAAGAATGTCCCCAGGTGGTTCTGATGCTGCAGGTTCATGGTCAAGTGATTGGGACATACCAGGAGTTCTTACCCAGTATCGGAGCTAAAGGGCTCGAGTGTGTCCATTCTGTCACTGGGAGTCCTTGTGAAAGGCGCCCCTCTGCTCCCGGATCTCAATTAGAACCATAGCAATTCTTCACAGGGTCCTGATGATCCACTAAGGTGTTGATACAAATGTCATTATTGTTTTTATTCTGTCCCTGCTGAGAGTTCTGGTATGTGTCTCCCGCCAGTGTATCCTGCTCTGTGCCTGTTTGGGCGCCGTACCCAGCACACAGCGCTGCGCGGTCACAGATGCTTAATCAAAGGGTGTACAAGGAGATAATGAAGACCTGGGCCTGCTCTGGAGTGTGCCTCAGAAATCCACTCAAAGAACAAGACCACGCAGTTTCTAAATCAGTCATTTGGGCTGGTTTAGCATGAAAGGCTCTGATGAGCCGGGACTGATTCATCCATTCTTGGTGTTGTGGGGAGGTACACAGAAAGCTCCCTGAGAACGCCACGGACTTCCGGCGTGAATAACAGCCCGCCTCCCCTGCCATCGCCAACAGGCTGCCTCTCTGCTGGTGGCCTGGAGTGTCCAGGGCAAAGGGACAGCTGGGAGCCTGTGTGGGTGGTGGCCCGAGTGTGTGTCCTGAGTCGGCCTCACACTGCCAAGCTTCTGTCCCCTCCCACTGGCTCTGCTGTGCGAGGTCGCCATGGTGACTTCCTGTCCTCAGTATGTCAGGGCTCTATCAGAGCCAATCCGCGGCAGGTGCAGATAAGGGTCTCTAAGCAGGGGCTGCTGTCATGCCGCCTGCCGCCGCCAAGCGCAGCATCGATTCTCGCCCGTGCCTGTGCCCATAAAGGACGAGCGAGGCTGGGGGAGGAGGGAGCCCTTTCTATATTTAGCACCTGCACTGGGTACGACATCCCGGTGGACTGCTTAGAAAGAGGCTGACTTCCAGCCCAGCATGGGAAGGTTTAACAGTCCTCAATTAGACACACCCTACATGGGGCTACATTTTGCCCATTGAGAGGGTTAAAAGGAAATAGATAAAAAGGAAAGCAAGAAGGAAAAGAACAAAGCTGGTGTACAGCAACTAGAGAAACTGCCCCCAGACAGCTCCTCCATCCACCCACCCCCAAACCCGCAACTCCTGGGGAGCAGAAGGAGGCGGCCCAGTGGGCACCGGAAAGGGAACCAGGCATCAACACAGGACCCTGTGGGTTGTTTAGCAGTCAGCTTGGTCCCTGGAGCACACCCCAGTAGAGGCATGGCTCCAGCAACGGAGTATCTGCCCCGGGGTCTAGGGTAACGTGCTCTGGAGGGACTCCGCACTTGGGAGAGCACAGCAGGACTTGGGTGACTAGAAATTGAGGTTAATGGCCAGAGAGCCAGGGGATTTGCCTTGAGTGCCCTCCCCAAACCCTCCAAAGACCATAAAAGGGATTCGGCACACCAGAGCCAATAAATTGTTTATTTGCCTGAATTCACCAGGTAATTGCATGTCCCTCTGCCTGCTCCTGCTGCCCAAGCTTCATCCTGGCCTGAGCTCCCTCTGCCTGGGGCGCTATAGAGAGATAAGCAAAGGAGAAATTGAGGTTTTGGCCTCCTGAGATTCCTAAGCTCCCAGGAACACTGCAGAGGCAGAGGCTCCTGCAAATGAGCTGGATGAGAACTGGTAGAGGGCTTGTGGGAGGAGAAGCCCCTGGGCCTGGGGCCTCAGACCCTTTCTGCCCATCTGTGTGGGGCATACCCAGCCAGCCTGGCACACTACAAGGATATCGGCGATGCCCAATGAGGCATTCAGTCCAGGATCACTCTCATCATTCAAGTTTTGCCCGAATATGGCAGTAGATGCAAATGACCCCGCTGCTTAACAAGCACGTTAAAAGACAGATCAGAAATCAATGGCTTCTCCCTGGAAACTTTGCTCCATAATATCCCTGCCTGATGAGGGAAGCAGTCTTTAGAGGCCTGAACCACACCGGTCTAGGGACATACTGGATGGATGCATGAAAGCCGTCTCCAGGCAGCTCGGCTTTGTGTTAGCAGGACCTTTGGAAAGCTTCTCTCCACACTACATCCCTGTGAATGCTGTGTGACTCTCCCCCGCCCCTCAGCCTCCTTGCCCTGACTCAGTAATGGTGATAAGCAGGCCCCAAGGCCACAGCAAATAGCCAGGTGCTGAGACGGCACTTCCCTCTGCTCTTCCTGGCCCCATGGCCACCAGGCTCTTGGGGAACAATGAGCCAGGCAGAATGTCTGGAGACAGAAAAAGAGTCCCACATCTCTCTCTAGACAGCCCAGTCCTGCCCCAAAGCATATTAGGGGGAGGAATCCTTCTGGCCTTCAGGGTCTGTTTTTGAGCTGCTACAGCCTGTGCTTATGAGCAGTTCCACGTATATGTTAATTGTGTATCCACATGCCTTCAATATATGCAAATATGTATTGCTAGTGACATTTATTGAACACCTACTAGAGCAAAGCACTATGACTCTCACAAGGGTGTTGAGGATGGACAGGGGAGTATATGATGATAATGATATTATTGACTGAACACCCAGCATGCTCCAGGCACTGTATTAGGTGCTTGACACCCAGTGTCCCTCATTGAGGCCTCACAACAACCTGGATAGGTAGTTCTCTCCATCTTGCCAATGAGAAAACTAAGGTTAAACTTGCCCGAGGTATAGCACTGGAAGGTAGCTGGCAAAGCTCAGGCTAGAATGCAAAGGGTCCCCTGGCCCCGGAGCTCTGAACCACTAGTTCTCATGTGAGTGAGTAGAACCCATGACAGACACATTCACACCCTGCTCTGATGACCAAGCAGTCAGGAGGCACGACCGGACCGGGAGCAGAACCCACTGTGTCTACCCAGGAGACAGCGTTCTGCCCAGGAGCTGTGATGTGGTGTTGGGGCCTGTCTTAGCCCCACTTCCTATGCCTCCATCCACCTTCACCTTTTTCCCAGGGGGCTTTTCTTTCACCCAGTGGCTGATTGATGCTCTAGGGCCCTGTCGATTGTACCCAGCAGGCACAGGTCACTTGCTCCTCACCGGCTCCTTCCTCCACCCTTCCAACCCTTGAGCACTGGATTTTCTTTTTTTCTTTTTTTTTTTTT
>PVJS01000682.1:0-119179 GCA_004027185.1 Glis glis | reverse complement strand
AGAGAGAGAGAGAGAGAGAGAGAGAGAGAGAGAGCTGAGGCTGGCCGCAAACCCGGATCCTCCGGTCTCCGCCTCCCAAAGTACTGGGATTACAAGTGTGCGCCACCACACCCGGCCACCCTAACCATTTTTAAGCTCATGGTCCCGTGGCGTTAACCACACTCACATGGCTGTGCGGCCGTCGCCACCATCCACCTCCAGACTCTGTTCATCTTGTAAAACTGAAGCTCCAGGTAACACTAAGCCCTGCCCGCAGCCCCGGGCACCACCCACCACCCTATTCTCTGTGTCTGTGATTTCCAGTCCTCCAGGTCCCTCAGATCAGAGGACTCCTATAGCATTTGTCCTTTGGTGACCGGTTTCTCTCACTGAGCAGAGTGTCCTCAGGACCCACCCATGTCATGGCAGGTGTCAGAATTTCCTTCCTTTTTTAAGACTGAATAATGTCCCATGTATGTGTAGACCATGTTGTTTAGTGTTTGCCTGTTGGCAGTGCATTGGTCCGTTATGGTTTTACAACCATATGAGACCACACTCGGTCCCATGACAGCCCTTTCAAGCAGATAGGAGAAGTAAGAGCAGGTGGTTTGGCTTGCTTCTGGCTCTGCCACGCCCTTCCCCTGTGGGGGCTCCTGAAGGAGGAGCTGTGGCTTCCCAAAGAACAATGTCGCCCTCGAGGATGCCCAGGAATTGACCCTCTGTCATGGTCCTGTTCATCAGCATCCTCCAGAGAAACAGAGCCAATAGAATATCTATCTTTTTCTAGAACGAGATTTATTACAAGGCATTGGTTTATGTGGTTATGGAGGTGAGGGAGTCCCAGGATCTGCCGTGTGCAAGCTGGACACCCAGAAGGATCAGTGGTGTCATTCAAAGTTCTGAGAACCAGAGAGCTCATGGTATAGGTCACAGCCTGGGTCTGGACACCTGAGAACCCGGAGCACTAAGAGCAGGAAAAGATCTCTGTCCCAGCTCAAGAAGTCAGGCAGGAGCTGGGCAGAGTGGCACCTGTAATCCCAGTACTGGGGAGGCTGAGATAGGAGGATTGCAGGTTCGTGGCCAGCCTTGACAACTTAGTGAGACTCTCAGCAACTTAGTGAGACCCTGTTTCAAATTAAAGAATAAAATAGGGTGGGGGGTATAGCTCAGAGGTAGAACATCCCTGGGTTCAATCCCTAGTACCCCCCCTGCAAAAAAAAAAAAGAAGTCAGGCAGGGATAAAATCCAACCTTCCTCCTCCTGGTTGTTGTATCCAGGCCCCCAGTGGAGGGAATGGTGCCCACCCACCTTGGGGCTCCCACTTTACTGATCCCACCAACTCAAATGGTAGTGTCATCAGGGTACACCCTCACACACACACACACCCGGAAGTCATGTTTACCAGCTCTCTGGGCGCCCCTTAGCCTGGTCACCTGGACACACAATTAACCATCACAAGGGCGCTGTCAAGAAAACATAGTAAAGGACTTTGTATCGCACATCACAGAGCCTTGATGGAAAACTTACACCAGAAAAGACCACCGCAGCCCAAACCTGGACTTAGATTTGGCTGGTCCTAAACATCAGTACTTTATTCCAGTTACATGTGAAGTTCTGTTACATATTGGGTGAAACTAATTTATGTTCATAATTCTTGGGAGGCTGAGACAGGTGGATCACAGGTTTGAGGCCAGCCTTAGCAAGTAGCGAGATTCTCAGCAACCTAGTGAGACCTGGTTTTAAAAACAAAATATAAAAAGGGCTGCTGGTGTAGGGTGATGGTAACCTGGATTCAATCCCTAGTACCAAACACACACACACACACACCTGGAAGGGCACCTATCAATAATGCGGGTCCCACTTTGTGACTTTCACAACTGAACACGCTGTGTAACCTGCCCCCAGGGCCATGAAGCAAGCCCCCAGCTCCTGGAGGCCCAGCTATGCCCGGCGGTTCACTTTGAACTCAGAGCCCACCATGCCGTCCCCAGCATCTCCGTGGCGGCCTGGGTTCTGCTCTAAGCGGGTTCATTCCGAGTGGCCTCTCTGAGGCAGGGGTTTTGCTGTGGCGACCACAGCCTCTTGTAAGAGTGGTGGAGAGTGTGCTGTGGAGAAACGACAGGCAGGGCCCGCGGGTCACCGGATAGTATCTGATTTTCTAGAAAAGATAAAATCATCCATCAAATTTGTCCGACCGTCTCAGGGAGGGAGTACCAGTGGATGAATTTGAGAGACAATGAGGTTTGGGGTCAAACACACACTGCTTCCTTGGGACAGAGCCCTGCGGGGTGGCCCTGAGCTGGGGCTGGAGTGCAGACGGGAGCTGGGGCTGGACGCTGTCATCCTTTCCTCAGGTTGCCGTGACAGATCGCCACCAACTGGGTGGCTTAAAACAGCAGAAGTGTGTTCTGTCACAGTTCTGGAGGCCAGAGTCCAGAGCGGAGGTGTGGCAGGCTGGGTCCCAGGCTCCTGGCTCCGGCTCCGGGGCTGTGCTGGCTGTGCTGGGCTTGCGGGCATGTCACTCCAGGCTCCACTGCCATACTGATGTGGCCCTCTCCTGTCTCTTATCAGGATGTGTGTCGGGGACTTAGGACACCACCCGAAATCCAGGTTGATTTCTTCTTGAGCTCATTAACGCAATCGCATCTGCAAAGACCCTCTTTCCAAAGAAGCACACAGCCAAAGCTTCTAAGGGCTAGGACTCCCACAGCGCTTTTTTTTTTGGTACTGAGGATTGAACCCAGGGACATTCTCCCTCTGAGCTACACCCCCACCCCTTCCTTTCTCCTTCCTTCCTTCCTTCCTTCCTTCCTTCCTTCCTTCCTTCCTTCCTTCCTTCCTTTCTTCCTTCTTTTTCTTTCTTTCATTTTGTGGTACTGGGGATTGAACCCAGGGGCATTCTATCTCTGAGCTACACCCCACCCCTTCCTTTCTCCTTCCTTCCTCCCTCCCTTCCTTCCTCCCTTCCTTCCTTCCTTCCTTCCTTCCTTCCTTCCTTCCTTCCTTCTTTTTCTTTCTTTCATTTTGTGGTACTGGGGATTGAACCCAGGGGCATTCTATTTCTGAGCTACACCCCAACCCCTTCCTTTCTCCCTCCCTCCCTCCTTTCTTCCCTCACTTTTTCTCTTCCTTCCTTCCTTCCTTCCTTCCTTCCTTCCTTCCTTCCTTCCCTCCCTCCCTCCCTCCCTCCCTTCTTTCATTTATTTTGTGGTACTTGGGATTGAACCCAGGGTTATTCTAACTCTGAGCTACACCACTAGCCTTTTTTATTTTGGAACAGGGTCTTGCAAAGTTGCTGAGGTTAGCCTTAAACCTGTGATCCTCCTGTCTCAGTCTCCCAGGTACTGGGATTATAGGTGTGCACCACCGTGCCCAGCTTGGACATATCTTTTTGAGGGACACATCAACTCACTATGGACCCCCATTCCCTAGACCAGGTCTGACGGGGTGAGTAACACAGGCACCCCCGTAGCCAAGCTGAGGCAGAGAAGGTGTGCGCTTGTGAGCAGGGGTCCAGGGAGTTTGCACAGGAGGGGCATTAGGACCAGGTCCTGCTGACTGGCTGGGAGCTGCGGAGGCAGAGTTCCAGGATGGGAGGCTGAATACAGAGGCTGAACACACTCAACATCTCAGAGTCTCACTCTTCTCATCCACAAAGTGGATGACAACAGCCTAGCCCACCTCCATGGATGTGAGGGCTGGAGGGGATGGAGCAGGGCATGCTGACCGTCAGCACTCACGCTCTGGTCCCACTCCATGTCCCCAGCCACAGGCACCAAGCTGGCGCAACACAGTCGCTCAGTGAACAATGAGAGCCTGGAGCACATTTTTTTTCCTTAAAAAAACTAGCTTTATTGAGGTACAGCTTATGCACCATAAAATCCACCTGTTTTAAATGTGCCATCCAATGATTTTTTAGTAAATTTATAGATTTGAGCATCCATTCTGCAGTCCAGTCTTAGAACACATCCATCTCCCCGCCCGTACCCGTTGGCAGCAGATCCCCGGTCCCACCCCTGGCCCAGGCCCCACTGCCCGCTTTCCTTACTCCGCGTTTACCTTTAAATGAACGCAGTGGTACAAGCTGTAGTCATTCGCGTCCGGCTTTCCTTCACTGGGCAAATAGCACTTGAGGCTCATCATGTTGTAGCATGTCTCGGTCATTCATCCTTTTTACTGATAAATAGAGGACTTCGTTGTTTGAATCTGCCACCACCTCCCCATTCCTCAGTTGATGGGCACTGGATTGTCTCCGGGCTTGGGTGTGGGGATGACGCTGCCAAGGAGCCTCCACATCCGGGTATCTGTGGATGTGTCTTATTCTCTTGGGTGGATTCTAGGCGTGGGACTGCTCTCGCCCCCTGTGAAATGGGCGCTATTGACACCGTCCCGCTGTGCATATGAGGGGAGTCAGGCTCCGGCACTCTGCTGCGTGAGGCTCATGATGACTTTTTTTTTTTTTTTTTTGCAGTACTGGGATTGAACCCAGGGGCGTTCTACCTCTGAGCTACACGCCCAGCCCTATTTTTTATCCTTTATTTTGAAACCGGGTCTCACGAAGTTGTGGAGGGCCTCACTCAGTAGCTGAGGCTGGCCGCGAACCCTGATCCTCCGGTCTCTGCCTCCCAAGTACTGGGATTACAAGTGTGCGCCACCACGCCCAGCTTCATGATGACTTTTTAATAACTACCAACTTTTTCCCAAAGTGTCTGTGCCATTGTCCGTTGCCACAAGCCACGTGTGGTGTCGTGTCTTTATTACAGTCACTTCAGTGGGTGTGAGGAGCAATTCATTTTGGTTTAAATTTTCATTTTCCTAATGACTAACAATGCTGAGTACCTTCTCCTGTGCTTAGTAGCCATGCACACGGGTGTGCGTGTATGTGTGTGTGCATGCGTGCATGTGTATTTTCCTGAGTTTGAAGAATTCTTTATGTATTTTAGGTACAAGTCTGTCCTTTCCACATTGAATTGTTTTGGCATCTTTGCCAAAAATCAATTACCCAGGAGTGTTTATGTCTCACTCTTAGGTCTGCTCCATTGATCTGTATACCCCTCTCTCCACGGATGCCCCACGGTCTTGATTACTGAATGTTACTAGTAAGTCTGAAATCTGGTAGTATAAGCCTTCCAACTTTGTTCTTTTTAAAAATTGTTTTGGCAATTCTAGGTCTTTTGTTCTTCCATTTAAAATTCAGGATCAGCTAAGCAGTTTCTATTTTTTAAAAAAAGCCTAATGAAATTTGATAGGGATTGTATTGATATAGGTAAATTTTTGGAGAATTATTCATTTGACAAATATGTATTTTTTGTGGAACTAGGGATTGATCCCAGGGGCTCTCTACCTCTGAGCTACACCCCAGTCATTTTTATTTTTTAATTGAAATAGGGTTTTGCTAGGTTGCTGAGAGTCTTGCTAAATTGCTGAGGCTGTCCTTGAACCTGTGATCCTCCTGTCTCAGCCTCCCAAGTACTGGGATTACAGGCGTGCGCCACCATGCCCGGCTTCAGCTTGACAATATCAGATCTTCTAATGAACATGGAATGTCACACATTTATTTAGATCATCCATACTTTCAGCAATGTCTGATAGATTTCCATGTAGGTCTTTCTTGCATTTCTCTTGTTAGATTTGTTCCTAAGCATTTTATTTGTTTTGATGCTATTGTGAATAAATTGTTTTCTTAATTTTACTTTTGGATCGTTTCTTGCTAGTATGTAAAAAACACAGTTGATTTTTGTATATTGATCTCGTATCATGCAACCTTACTAAACTTACTAACCATTTCAATCTCCTATTTCTTTTCTTCTGCTTGCTTTTGGTTTAATTTTCTCTTTTTCTAGTTTTTTTTTTTGAGGTAGAAGCTTAGTCCTTTCTCTTTCTCTGACATAGGTGTTTTAAATTCCTCTCTAATCACTCTATAAATTTTCACATATTGTGGGGGTTTTTCATCTATGTCAGAATATCTTCTAATTTCTCTCATAATTTCTTCTTTGCCCCTTGAGGTATTTGGAAGTATGGCGTTCAATTTTGAAATATTTGGGTTTTCACAGATTTCTGTTGTTCTTATCTAATTTAATTCCATTGTAATCAGAGAATGTGTTTTGCAAGATTTCAGTCTTTTAACATTTATTGGGGCTCATTTTATGGCCCAGAACATCTTTATATCCTGGAGAAGGTTCTATGTGTGCTCAAAAACAACATGCATCCTGCAGTCCTTAGGCCCACTGGATCAGGCCAGCGGACAGTGTGTTTAAGGATACAGTATCTTTTATATCCTTGTTGACTCTTTTACCTAGTTGCTATATCGGTTATTGAGTGTGGGATATTCTCTAACTATGACGGTAGAATTGCCAAAGTTTTCCTTTTAGTTCTGTCAGTTGTTGCTTCATGTATTTTGAGTCTTTGTTATTAGGGGCGTATGTATTTATAATTTTTTGCACCTTCTCGATGTATTGACTCTTGGATCATTATGAAATGACCTTCTTTGTTGATAGGAACATTTTTGTCTTGATGTTTGTTTTGTTAAATATTAAAAGGATCACTCCAAACTCCCTATGGTTATTGCTTTCGTGGTGCATCACTGTTCCATTCTGTTATTTTTAGCCTATTTGTGTGTTTGAATCTAAGATACCTCTTGTAGATGGAATGTCGTTGTATCTTACTTGTTGATCCCACCTGACAGTCTCTGCCTTTGATTAGGGTGTTTAGACTATTCACATTTAATGTAATTTATATTACATTTATATATTGCTATTTTTGTTATTTTTCTGTTTCTTGGGCTTTTTGGTGTTGTCATGTTCCTCTGTTCCTTCTTTATTGCTTTCTTTAATGCTAAATCAATATTTTAGTGTCCCACTTTAATTTTTCTAAACTGTATATTTAGAGTTATTTTCTTAGTGATTGCTTTAGGAGCTACAAAATAAGTTTAACTTGTCACAACCAACTTCAGATTAAAACTAACTTACTTTTGATCAAATGTAGGAACTTTGCTCCAATATAGCTTTATTCTTTTTCCCTCTTAGTGCTATTATTGGCACATGTACATTGCATCATTTTTTTATAAACCTAGCAGTGTACTATTATAATTTTTGCCTATATCTTTGAACTAATTTAAGAGAGAGTTGGGTGTGGTGGCTCACGCTTGTAATCCCAGTGCCTGGGAGGCTGAAACAGGAGGATCGTAGGTTCGCAGCCAGTCTCAGCTACTTAGTGAGGCCTTCCACAACTTAGTGAGACCCTGTTTCAAAATAAAGAACAAAAATAGGCCTGGGGGTGTAGCTCGGAGGTAGAATGCCCCTGGGTTCAATCCCCAGTGCTGCAAAAAAATTTAAGAGAAAATATATTTATGTAGTATTTCATATTAACCTTCATATTTACCATTTCCAGTGCTTCTTATTCACGTGGATTTAATTTACCATACTTTCTACCTGATGGGTTTCCTTTAGTATCTTTTTCTTTCACAAATCTATTAGCAAGAAATTCCATCAATATTTGTTTATCTGGGAATGCTTTCATTTTTTTGAAGGATAGTTTTGTTGGATATAAAATTTTTAGTTGACAGCTTTTTTCTCTTAGCATGTGTATGTGTGTGTATGTGTGTGGGGGTGTTACTGGGGATTGAACCCAGGGGCATTCTACCTCTGAGGTACATACCCAGCCCTTTTTATTTTGAAACAGGTCTCACTAAGTTCCTGAGGATCTCACTAAGTTGCTGAGACTGGCCTTGAACCTTCTCTCAGCATTTTGAATATATTATTATATGGCCCTCTGTCCTCATAGTTTTTTCTGATTAAAAATCAACTGTTAGTGTATTGTTGCTCCCTAGTATAGGATGAGTTGTTTTTCTATTGTTTCTTTCATCATTTTCTCTGTCTGCAATTTAACTGTTGGATTATGATGTGTCTAAGTGCATCTCTTTAACCTATTTGGGGATTGTTGAATTCCCTGCATGCTTAGATTAAATATTTTCACCACTCTTGGGAAACTTTTGGCCATTATTCCTTCAAATACTTGTTCACCCCCGCACCCTCCCCCCCAGCCCCTGAGATTCTCATTACTTATATGTTGCTATGCTTGATGTTTTCTACAGGTGGCTGGGGCTGTTCAGTTTTCTTCACTCTTCTGTTCTCCATCCTGGATCATTTTTGTTGCTCTGTTTTCAAGTTTATTGATTCTTCTGCTGTCTTGAATCTGCCGTAGAGACCCTTAAGCAACTTTCCCCCATTATTATACTGTTCAACTCCCGACTTTCTGTTTGGTTCTTTTATATTGTTTTTCTTCCTTCTAGAGACTCTATTTGTTGATTTGTTATGGTAATACTTTCCTTTAGTTCTTTGATCATATTTATACTAGCTGTTTTGCTTGTTTGTTGCACTACCAAATTCAACTTCTGGAGACCCTCAGAGACTTCTCCCCCATCCCCCGAGTAAAAATTCCTGGCTTTTCCTTTTCCTTAGGTGGCCTGTGCTTCCTGTGTGTATGCACATGGCCTTAGGGTCAGCCAGGAGTCCTGGCTGGCTTGGACCCTTTCCAGGATCCATTACGCATGGACACAGCCTCAGCCTTCTGTGTAGCCTCTCAGAGCTCTACTTCTGACGGTGCCATTACATGTGTTACCCACCACTCCAGATGATGTAAGTCCCCGTTGGCCCTAGCACCGTAGCTGCTGCTCCTTGTGGCCTGTGGAATTCCACCTGAGGACTCTCCAAGTCTCCAGCTGGGAGGCAGTATGGAAACAGTCCTGGGCTAGAATCCTGTAGACTCCACTCTCCCCACCTGAAGTTCAGCAGTTTTCAAGCACAAGCACCTCTCAGTGAGGACGTGCTGTCGGTTAACTTTCAGGGTGGAAATGGTTGCTTTTGTTAATTTTGTGCAGTGTTAGAACAGACTTTTGGGGACAGGATTTGCCAACCTCCTCATTTGACCATAACTGGAAATTCTGTATCCCATTTCTCACTGGGAAAGGTGATAGATAGAGATGAGGGTCCAAGGAAGGACAGAGTAGGGGAGAGGTGGGTGGATAAGAGCCTAGACAGTTTTTCTGGGGCTGGATGAAACCTCATTTAGCAGAGGATGAAAATGGTATCATTCCCGGAGAAAAGGATTTTCACACAGTTTTTGAATGTCAGTGGAGAGATGACACGGGAACCTGGGTCTCCTGACTCCCAATCTAGTGCTCTTTCCCTTCTACCAAATTGCTGGTTACATTATAGTAGTTGGAGTTTAGAAGTTCAGATCTAGAAGTTTTCATTCTGACAGCATAATCATCCATCTACCCATCCACCCATCTACCCATGTATCTACCCACCCATCCACCCATCCGCTCATCCATCCATCCACCAACCCACCTACCCACACTCATCCACCATCCACCAACCCACCCACCCATTCACTCACTCACCCACCCATCCGCCAACCCACTTACCCACCCACCCATCCATTCACTCACCCACCCATCCACCAGCCTACCTACCCACCCACCCACCCATCCATTAATTCACCCATCCATCCCTACCCACCCACACATCCATCCACCCATCTATCTACCAACCCACTCACCTACCCATCTATTCACCCATTCATCCACCAACACACTCACTTACCCATCCATCTATCCATCCATCTGAGGAGTTAGAAATGGGTAGGCAGTCTAGGGCAGAGGACCTAGGAGCAGGAAGGGTTAAGAAAAACCATCTGTAAAAAACAAACAGGGAAGGTTAGCAATGTAGAGGGGTAACAATGGCCAGGCAGGGACGGCACAAGTTAAAACAAAACTTCAGCCCCTTTTGCGGGCTGGAGTCCAAAACAACCAGTGTGAGCAGATTCCAGGAGTCATCAAGCGGGGACAGAGGGGCTGGAGGGGAGGGGGCTGGAGAGCGCCAGGAGGTGAGAGAGCCCGCCAACTACAAAGCCATCTCCAGGGGAATGAAAGAGATTCAGATTAGGAATTGAAACTGGACCACGGACATTGGGTCCCAGGATCCAAATCAGACCAATCAGAGAAAGATGAAAGAAAGAAAAAAAGGGGGGAGGTGAATAAAAGTTGGTCTCCCAAGAGTTTCAACAGCCACCCTTTTCGGTCCCCTCTCCTGCGTGGGAGCTTTTCTGTCTCTCTATTGTCTATTTTTCCTTGGCTTAAAATAAACTTTCAAACTTTCTGTTATCCACGATTTCATTTGTTTACTTTGTGAGACAAGGACTTGTTAAAAATAATCTGGTATCCCATCTATCCATCCATCCATCCATCCATGCATCCATCCATCCATCCATCCATCCATCCATCCATCCATCCATGCATCCATCCATGCATCCATCCATCCATCCATCCATCCATCCATCCATCCCATCCATCCATTCACCCATCTGTCCATTCGTCCATCCATCTGTCTGTCTGTCCATTTACCCCCCCCCCAGCAAACTCTGGTTCACTGCCCACTGTGTGCCCAGAAATGTGCAGGGGTCTGGGGATACAGTGGTGACCTAAACCTGACACTGCCCCCTGACCCCGCTAGACTCAGAGCAGGTCCACCTCTGTTTTGGCGCAGGGCCTTCCAGGAGCCGGGTTGAAGTCCCCCATGCTGGTTTGCTAATCTCGATTAAGGCAGCAGCCCTTCCCAAGGAAAGCAGTGAGTTTTAATTATCCCCCTAGCGGAAATTCTTCCTACGATGATTTCCGACCAAAATTTTACTTGTGAGAATTCTTAAATTTAAATGAAGCACCAGTTTCATATCCAACGATTTGGTAGTAAAAATCTTTGCTGTCTGAAATCAATCCTAAAAGCAGGAACGCTGCGAGGCCTCTTTCAAAATGGCTATGAGAACGGAGGCTTTGAAACCCTTTCCCCAGAGACGTCCGAGAGCGTGAGGCCCTCGGGTCTCATGCCAGAGCGCGTGAGCCGCAGCCCGCATACCCACTTGCCAGTCCCTTTGGCTGCCCACGCCATGCCGGGCAACCAGACGGAAGCTGAGAAACGCAGTAAAAGATCTGGGTGCTTTGTCTATATGACAACAAATAATCCGGTGTTTGAAAACAAGAGATTTTTGACTCAGTCTTGAGTCATTCTCTGGAAATTCCTAAATATAACCTCAGAGGCCTGTATGGTGTTGCCTATTTTATCTCATGCTTCTGTTTTCTCCTGGGTGATCTTCCTTAGCAGTCATGCCCAATCCATGTCTCCAGTCTGATGATCTCCTGGTCACCATTTCCAAAGGCCTCCTGAGTGTCCCTGCCCATGCGGCAGTGACGGTCAGGATTCGTCAAAGGTTCATATGTGTCTGGGTGTGGTGGCACGCGTCAGTAATCTTGGTACTTGGAAGGCTGAGACAGGAGGATCACAGGTTTGAGGCTAGCCTTATCAGCTTAGTGAGACCCTGCTTCAAAATAAAAAATAAAAAGGGCTGGGGGTACAGCTTGGAGGTAGAATGCCCTTGGGTTTGATCCCCAGTACCAAAAAAAAAAAAAAACCCAAACCAAAAACCAAAACTAAAACCAAACCAAAACAATGTCCGTGCACTCCGAGACTTGTCCCCCAGCCTCCCTTGCAGGTAGATGAGGCCATGAACCTGGACTCCAACCTGTGGGACGTGAGCAGTGGAGCTGCTTCCCAGTCCCATCCTTAGGAGACATCCCCGTGGCTCTTTGGCTCTTTTCTGCTGTCACGTGACAGGGGGTTCTTGTTCCCGATGGCAGAGCTGCAAGGTAGAGGAGGGATACCAGATGCTTTATTTGCATCAGACATTGGGTTGAGTGAAAGGCATGTTTCTTGGGGTGCAAACTGAGACTTGGGGTTAAGGTGTCACTGCAGCGCAGCCTGGCCTATCCTAGCTGGTTCCTCCAGCGCATCCCGCACACACCTCAGAGGCAATGTGTTCAAGGCCGCACCAGGCACGTGTTCCTTTGAATTTGTCCCCTTCCTAAGACAGTGGCATCACTGTGCCTCATGCACATCAGGGGCTCTTAACAGTTCCCCTTTGCCCCGGCACTGTCGGGGCTCTGGGGTCTTCTATCCCCTCCCCCACATTCCTCCCGCCTCTCCGGTTCTGATCTCATATGCGCTCCCTGGACCCACGCCCTGGCCTCCTCAATGGCTTCCCTGTCTCTTTTCCTTCTGGCCTGTAGAGGCTGCCAGAATTAACTTTCTGAAACACAATCTGACCACTTCATTCCTTTTCTTGAAAACCCTAGAAGGTTCTCTTTGACCTCAGAACAAAGCACACGCACCCTTTAGCACTGAAGACCTGCAGCCTCTGGCCCCACCTTCCCCCCAGCCTGGTGGCTCCTGTTCTGCCCTACTCAGCGGCTGTCGCCACTCCCCTGTGGGTCGCGAGCCTTTGTGTCCCTCGTGTGCCACGCTCTCTCACTCCGATTGGGTCCCTGCCCGTCACTCAAGGCCTGTTTGAGTGTACTTTCCTGGGAAGCCCACACCCCAGGTAGGATGAACACACATCTCTCTCTCTAGGTAGGATGAACACGCGTCTCTCTTTCTCTCTCTCTCCCTTCTACTGCGCTCAGCACATATTTCCATAATAGCCGAGTTCTCTAGGGTATGCAGAGCTGTTACGCAGAAACAAAGAGCTGCACCGTCAAAAAGTTGGGAAACAATAGAGTCAATCAAAGTCCAGTGGATTTTTGTGTGTGTTTATGGTACTGGGGATTAGACCCAGAGGCATTCTACCTCCAAGCTATACCCCAGCCCGATTTTATTTCTTATTTGGAAACAGGGTCTTGCAAGGTTGCTGAGGGCCTCGCTAAGTTGCCGAGGCTGGCTTCGAACCTGCGATCCTCCGGTCTCAGCCTTCCAAGTACCGGGATTAGAGGCATGCACCACCGCACCTGGCTCTCCAGTGGATTTTTAAGGCAGAACTTTCTAGCCCTTACCAGGCCAGTGCCATGCAACTCCAGAGGAGGGGCGTAGTTGGATGCCCCTCGAGCCCACCAAGCTGTTCTGCAGAGCATCTCCTGGGCTAATGTTCCATGGGCGTGCTAAGGTGGCCCATCCTCTCAGTTCACAGATGGGGAAACTGAGGCTCAGAGCACACAGCTGACAAGTGGCCAGGTGGAGAGCGCTGGAAGGGAGACTGCTGGGGACAGAGGTGTGCCCGCCAGGGTGGCTGCTCTTCAGGGCCACGGCCCGCGCAGCAGTGCTGGGCCTCCTGCTCAGCACCCGGCCTGGACAGGGCTCGCTTGTGCACGAGTGCACATCAGGCCCCAGCCAGGCATCTGGGGACAGGACTGCAGACTTCAGCGGGCGCTGCCCGGGACTGTCACGTCGTGGCGCTCAGCAGCACGCACTGCGGTCCACACATCCCGGACGTTCTTCTGAGCATTGTTCAGACACTTGCTTATCTGCACGTCATGCTGCTCTTTGGGTAGGGTTTAACTGTGTCCCCTGGGTCCTCTGTGACTGGAGGCTTGGTCCCCAGGGCAGCCGTATTGGGAGGTAGAACCTTAGGAGGTGGGGCCTAGCGGGAGGTCTTAGTCATGGGGGTAGGGGTGCTTTTGGAAGGGGTCGTGGACTGGGCCCTCCGCTTCCTGGAGCCACCTGTCACCTTCCTCTTATCTTCGTCTTGTTTCCTTCCGGTTCTCCTTGCCAGTTGTCTATATCTCTATCAGAATGTAAGCCCAAGCGGGCAGGGGTTTGGCCTTATCTGTTCCCTGCTATCTCCCTAAGGCCTGGAACAGTGTCTGGCGCATAGTAGGTGCTCATTAAACATTTGATGAATGGTAGAAATGAACCAACCCTTTTGTGAAGTCTGCGCCTCCGCCAAAGAGCAATAACAAACTCTTTAAGAACTTCCTCCTGGCTCCCAGAGAACCACAGAGCCTGCCTCCCTGCCCCCTCTCCCTCTGGTGAAATAAGGCCAGTCCCACCTGCGGCTCACCGTGGGTACCGGTTCTCCTCCCGCGGATCCCTTTCCTTCAGCCTCGACAGCAGACTTTGGCTCCTGGCCCGAGTTAAGGTTCTGACCCACTGTCCCCACTGCCTTACTCTGTGACAACCTAAGAACAAGATTGTCCAGCTCCATCCTTCTGGCTCAAAGCCATCACCTCTGACCCCTTGCTGTTTGCTGAAAGTCGTGAGGAGACTTCCTCTGAAAGTCACCCCAGCCCTCCTGTCTCAAGAGCAGGCACAACACTTCTTCATTGTGCCGGAGGCAGAGCCAAGGCGGTGAGGAGCAGCCTGGGGCTCCCGGCGGAGTCCAGCAGACAGCCCGAGCCTCGGCTCTCCCTCCCTACAGGTGCCTGTTTCTGGAGAGCACCGCTTGTGGCCCCTTCCCCATCTCTGAGGCTGGCCCTGCTCAGGGCGGTGTACAATCTGAGCTTCATCACATTTATAAAGGCAAATTAAAATGTTATCACGAGGGACCTTTAATAATTTAAAAAAGCTGGGGACTTTTAATAAGCAAGTGGTCTGATGAAGCGCTGGACAGATAGAGCATCCTCCTCCTTCCGAGAGGCGGAGCGCCGGCAGCGCCCGGGCAGGCCAGTGCGGATCTTGGGCTGAAAGGTTTGCCTGGGGTTCAGCCACCCCACTTACCTTCAGAAAAGCATCATTTATCGGGGTCCTGCTGTGAGCTAGACCTCCAGCATCTATTCTCTCTTGAATCCTTATTTTTATAAGTTAATTTTTATTTTGCTTTTCCTATTTTATTATTTATTTCTTTTCTTCTGTTTTTTTCTTCTAAATTTCAGACAGGGTCCCACTAAGTTGCCCAGGCTGACCTCCATCTCATGATCCTTCTGCCTTAGCCTCCCGAGTAGCTGGGATTACAGGTGTACAGGTGTGTGCCACTGTGCCTGGCTCTCCTGAATCTTTATTAAAAAAAATCCATGCCCTGGGGTGGTGTGCCCCCAGCTGGCTGCACATCCGAGTCTCCCAGGAATCTTAGAGATGACAGAGCAATGGGGTGACAGCTTCACAGGGCCTGGGGTCAGCAGTGGGACCTGGCCATTGGGAGGTTTTTTTTGTTGTTGTTGTACTAGGGATGGAACCCAGAGGTCTTCTACCTCCAGGCTATGTCCCCAGCCCTATTTTATTTTTATTTTGAAACAGGGTCTTGCTAGGTTGATGAGCATTTTACTACTTGCCAAGGCTGTCCTGGAACCTGCGATCCTCCTGTCTCAGCCTCCCAAGTACTGGGATTATAGGCATGCACCACCACGCCCGGCTCCATTGGAGTTTTCTAAAGGTGACTGATGTGCAGCTGGGGCCTGGAACACTGGGTTAGCGCAGCAGCTCTCAAACTTGGGGTGCATCCGATCTGCCGGAGAGTGTGTTAAAACATAGACTCCCGGGCCAGACCCCAGAGCTTCTGGTTCAGCAGGTCAGGGCAGGGCCCAGGAGTCAGCATTTCTAACCAGTGCCCTGCTGCAGGGCCGAGGAGGCACTTTGAGAACCAGTGGGTGAGGGCAGGGCTGGTGAGGCCCTCTGAGAACAGGGGGCAGTGGAGCATCTTCAAGTTGGGGAGCGGGACTTGGCATCCTTAGGGCCGATTACTGGACCCCACCTGCCTTCCTCTCCTTCATCTTTCAACTGGGGAAACAGCCCCGGCTCTCTATAGCTGTGGAGTCCATGAGCTCTTCCCTCAGGACCCTGCCTGGCCCACAGCAGGGGCCCAGCAAGTGGTAATGATGGCCATCACTGTTACTATTACCTGGAACTATCTGTTACGGTTGGTTCCCTTCCTCCCTCATCCCCCTCCACCCCATCCGCTCTCCTGTCCCTCAGGCTCCAGGCCCTTCCTTGGAGTGCCACCTGCTTCGCTGGCATCTTTGTGTCCTGCCATCAGACAGAGGTGCCCAAGAGCACGGCCGGGCGTGCTTTAGCCTGGAGGAGCCGGGAGCAGAGGACAGCTGGGGCTGCTGTCCAGTCTCAGGACCTCGGTGTCCTGAATAACCATGAGGCTTTACAACCCTGCACAGGGTTTAATATTCGTCTCATGTGCTGGGAGTGCCGGAGGCTGAACCCCAGCATCCCCACGTGGCCTGGTTTTGTGGCGCCTGCAGGGGCCTCGTAAACAGCGCCTCCATCAGCCCTTCACGCCCCGATGCCCACTGAGCCTTTGGCCACCTTGATGGGCACTGCTCACACTGCCTCTGCGGTCCCTGGATGTGTCTCCTCCTTCCTCCATCTGGACGTGTCACAAGTGATGTCCCGAGGGGGTCAGGCAGCTCGCCTTTTGCTGTCTGCGCCTCCCCCCATCTTTCTCTTGCGTCTGTGTCCCCAAGTCCCTGATGTGGGTCACTAAGAGGGGTGCCTGGAAGGGGTGACGGGTGTCTGCAGGGTTTCTTCCCGCTGTCCCCTCCTCTGTCTCTGCGGCCAGCTCCCAGCCACCATGGCCTCTCTCTGGATGTTAGGAGAAGTCGCCTCCTAAGTGACTTCGTGTTGCTGTCCTCACAGCGGCCAGGAGGAAGGCTGTAAAAATGCCAGTAATCTCACTCCCCCACTTAAAACACTCCAGCGACTTTCCAGCAGCCTGTGAATACCAATCAAGCCCCGGCCGCCTGCCTCCCTGGGCACACCAGCTCCTGCGAGCCAGGATCGCTGCTCCGGGCTCTTCCGTGGTATCCAGGGCGGCTCCTTCTCGCCATTTGTGCCCCGGTTCTCAGCTCCAGGCCACGCTGGGGGAGCGGGGGCTTTCCTGACCCCTGTGCCCCCCACTCTTTATCGATGGCAGCTTTCTTTCTTTTCTTCTGGGTACTTACTAGCAGCTGAAATGGGGTTTCCTTAGCATCCGTACATCCTGCTGGGGCCCAGCTCCCTAAGAGCATGGGGTCCTTGTCCACCTCCTTCATCACCGTGTCCCCATGCATCCAGCAATGTCTCTGAACCGAAAGACCAGGGGGAGTCACAACAGCTCTGAGCTCTGGATTCACAGAAGGGTCAGCCCTGCTCCTCCAAATGCCTGTAGCCTCATTTGGCCACAGGTAGTAGATTGATCTGGAAAGAGCCCTGGTGAGGCCTTGTGTCATGTGCATTCCAGACCTGGACCCTCTCCCCTACTTGTGGGGACCTTAACCAAGTCCCTCAGTGACAGGAGCCTCAGTGTGAGCTAGGGGGCTGGTGGTGGCTCCTGCTTCGTCCCCGATGGGCCGGGCAGCCTGGATCGGAGCCCCCAGGGCCCTACACGCAGACGACAAGCAGTGTGGGTGGGCGAGGAGCATCCCCAGGGTCCGAGGACCTGGGTGGAAATCTAGCCTCTGACATATGCTGGCTGGGTGACGTGGGGGGGGGTGTCTCTGAACTCTCTGAGTCTGTCGCCTCATCTGTAAATGGAGACAATAATACCTACTCCACAGCCAGGTCATGGGAGTGACATGGTAATCTGCAAGAGCAGCCCTCGGGAGCGAGGCCCCCTCTTCTTTTCCAGCCCCTAGGAAAGCGCCCGGCACGTGGCAGGTGCTCAATAATTGGTCACAGGTTTTTTGAGGATAATACTTAGAGGCCTTCTTTCATTTAAAATAAAACCAAACAAACATTGAACACTAGAGGAGAGCTTAGTGGCTGTGCAGCCCCTGGGATTTACACCTGGAGAGATGGAGATGGGCAGTGTGGGAAAGGGGCCGGGGGAGGTGGTCTAGGCTGGGATGAAGGGCTCATCTCTGCCCCCCGGGGGTGCTCCATGCGCAGCCCTCTCCCCAGGTCCCCTCCATGCCTGGTCCCCCTGCCAACCCCATGCTGACCCCACTCTGTTCTCTGCTTCGAGGTCTGTCTTCCCACTGCACACACGCCTCCCTTCCTCTCCAGCCCCCGACTCTGATCTGACAGGCTGGGGATTGGCTTCTCAGAGCAGGGGAAGGCACGTTCCGAGGGAGGAGGCCTTCCTAGACACCTAGCCATTGCTCCCATCCATCCCCTCCCCGCCATGCTGGGCAGAGGGGAGTCCTGGTGGCCACTGCCTGTGTTGTAGGATTCACTCTCCTGGAGAGGGCACCTGAGGCTTCAGTCCCATGGGACCAGAGGGAACCCCTTTCTCGATCTTTTTCTGATGGAGGCTTCGCTCCTCTGCCCGGTCCTGCTTCTCTCTGGAGTGAAGAGACCTGGCTGTGAGGCGAGGTGTGATGGGGATCCCAGCCCAGGGGTCTGACTCAGGGCCTCTGGGGAGGGGTGGAGGTCGGTGGGCCCTAGCCCAGCAGAGGTGCCGCGCTGACCTGGAGCTGGCCTTGCCTGGGGTGCTCCTGCCCTGGGTGCTTCCCAGGGCCAGTCTGGTGCACAGTGGGGGCCCAGTGAAGTTATTTTTATAGATATTGAACTGAAGTAGCCACATGGCCTTGGCGGGGGACTTTGTGTACTCTGAACCTCAGTTTCCACACACTTTATGGTGGCTTACTAGGCCCCACTGGGACGGCTCCACGCTGCCCGCCTCTCCACGCTGCCCCCACACAGGCAGCACTTGGTTGTCTCCTGTTCAGGGGCTGCCCCTCCATGGTCCCTGGGGGTGGGAGTTAAAGCCATCGATTCAAGTCCTCAATCGGGGAGTAGAGGCCCTCTGCCTTGGGGCAGGTTCCATGGGGGCTGCCTCAGGCTGGGCAGGGCCCTCCCCCTGCCTGGAAGGTCTGGGAGCCCTTCCCCTGCCCCTCCTCAGAGGACCCCTTACAATCTGTCCTGGTCCAGCTCTCTGGAGTGGTTCTGCCTACGAACCTGTCCAGTTGGGTGTGGTCTGCCCCTTGTCCAGACTGTATGGTCCAGACTGGACCTGGTGGTTGCTGGCCGCAGTACCCCCAGTGCCTGGAGTCCTGGCTGGCTCAGAGTAGGTGCTCAGTAAGTACCCAAAGAAAGGAGGAAACGCAGGAGGGAAAGGAGCGACAGGGGGAAGGGGATGGGCTGGCGCTGGGGCTGCCCGGGGTCTCAGGCCGCGGGTCACCCGCGGTGGGCGCTCCCTCGGAGGCGCGGGCCGGCCGGCAGGTGGCGGTGCGCCCTCGGCTGCGGGCGGCGGCGGCGAGTCCCCTCCTCCCGGCTCCCTCCCCTCGCCGGCTCCTTTCTCTGCGCTCTCGATCGCGCTCCCCAGCGCCCTCCTGCTCTCCCGGCCGCGGTCTCCCTCGCCGCGCAGCCCCGCCGCCGCCCCTCGGCGACCATGGCGCACCGGGGGCCCCCGCGCGCCCCGAAGGGCCCCGGCCCCGCCGCGCGGTCCCCGATCCCCGGGGTGTCGCCGCCGCGCTGGCCGCGCTCGCGGCCGCTCCAGCCGCTGCTGGTGTTGCTGCTGCTGGCCGCCTGCGGGGCGGCGGGGCGCTCCGCCGATCCCGGGCGCCTGGGTCCCCGCGCGCAGCTGACCCGCGAGCCGCGGAGCCCGCCCGCGGGGCACCCCGAGCCCGGCGGCCGCGAGGACGGGAGGGCGCGCGGCGCGGAGTCCGGCGCCCCGGGTCCCGGTCCCGGTCCCGGTCCCGCTCCGGGTCCCGGCGAGGACGGAGCCCCCACTCTGGGCAAGGGGCGCCGGGCGCGGGCGGCGCCGGTGGCCGGAGCGGCTTCGCGGGCGCAGGTCTCGCTCATCAGCACGTCGTTCGTGCTCAAGGGGGACGCGACGCACAACCAGGCGATGGTGCACTGGACGGGCGAGAACAGCAGCGTAAGTGACCCCGCGCTCCTCCTCGGGACGCCCGGGAGCCCGCCGCGATCGCCCACTTCTGACCACCCCTCAGTCAGCCCGGGCTCTCCGCGACTTGGGGACCAGGTGACCTCGGCGGCGCCCCTGCTGGCCTCTGGTCACCCGTTACTTGGGGAAAGGTCCCCAGATATGTGAGCCTCGGTCTCTGTCAGGGGCATTCCCAGAGATTCCGGGACCCCGAGCCGCCGCGGGGGGTGGCGTGGGGGGTTCCACCTCGGCCGTATCCTGGGCTACTGGGGAGGTCCCCAGAGGCTTTGGACCCGCCGCCTTGGGCGCCCCCAGGCCCTTGAGGACCTCCCAGCTCGGGGTTTCGGGGATGGTCCCCTCGGTCGGACCAGTCAGCTCAGCATCGGGTGCTGGGATTTCTGACTCCAGGAGCCTCCCCACCCTGGTCTACTCCGGACCCTGTGGGCTCCAGGACTTCCTGGTCAGCTAGGTGTGCAGCTCCGAGACTCTGTCTTCTTCTCTTCCTGGATTCTCCTAGTGCAAAGCGCAGCTGCCTGAGGTCCCTGCTGAGGGCATCTGGTTTTGCCTGGACCTGTGCACCCCCTGGGGTCAGCACCAGCCGGATAGGACTAGTCTGACCCACTGCACACTCCAGCCTTCCCCCACCTCCGCACTGGCTTTCCCTTCCCTGGGAGCTCCCCTCCCCTCCCCCTCTGCCCTCCACCCTCCAGCTGTGTTCCCACCCTTCCCGGATCTAGCCCCTTCCTTTGGTGGTGCACCCCAGGGTCATGTGGGCTCCTTCTGAGTCTTCTCCTGGGGCTGCTTTAGCCTTGCTTTTCCTGGTGAAAGGCCGATGGCCACTCACTCTGGGGTCACCTCTGGGCAGCCCCAGGTGGCTGCTCTCTGCTTTGCAAGTTTGGGAGGAGGGGCAGGGCGCGTGTTCTGGGGAGGGAAGCTTGAGATCCGCTCTTTCTCTTGTGCCACTGTTGGTTCCAGGTTTCCCCTGGTGGGCGAGCCTGCCTGCCTCTTCTCCTTGTTCCCCAAAGTTCTGAGGAGGCAGCACAGGGCCAGGGTCCCTGTGTGCACTGGGGTGGAGGGGAGGGATGTCCCGCCTCCTTAGCAGGAAGGGTACCACCTGACTGGGTGGCGCTTTGTCCATCTTCTCTCCCAGCACCCCAGCCACTCCCAGGGGAGTCCAAGTGTGCTGGAGAAGGGGGCGGGTGGCAGATGAATAGGTCCATCCGGACAGGGGGCAGCACTGAGTGGCCCAGAGCCCAGCGTCCTGCCTGCCCCTCCTCCGCCAGTCAGGGTGCAGGCGTCAAGGTTCTGGTCTCAATTCTGGCATCTCCAGTTAGACTAGCAGCCCTCAGAGGGCTGCGCTGACTCCCAGGTGGGCAGCGGGGAGCATTTGGGGCACTGGCTGGGGGCACCTCACAAAAGGTAGCAGGTGCCCCCTCCCTAGAAGAGCCTGGGGGGCACTCTCCCTGTCTGCATCTTGAGCAAGGGTCTGGACTCCAGATGTGCAGCTGTTCTGAGCCCTTCATTGCTTACCAGTACTGTCGACAAACCGTGTACCTGTGCCTAAGCCACACCTCAGGGCTGAAAGATAACCCGGAAACCAAGAACTCAGATGACCAAATACAGATTCAAAGCAAATCCTGCGGGTCTGCACATATCTACACCAGTTGCCCCCGATCTGCAGAGATTATTGATTTAGCGCACTTACTCCTGTGCCTTTGTCAGTTATTTATTTATCTATTTAGTGGTACTGGGGACTGAACCCAGGGGTGCTCTATCTCTGAGCTACATCGCCAGCCCTTTTCATTTTGAAACAGGGTCTTGCTAAGTTGCTGAGAGCCTTGATAAGTTGCTGAGGCTGGCCTCGATCCTCCTGTCTCAGCCTCCCAAGAACTGGGATTATAGGCCTGGGCCGCTGTGCCCAGGGCCCCATTGTCATTTAGCTTCATTGGGGCTGAGATGGGTGGGGAGTAGAGGAGTCTTTAGGAAGGGCTGATGCCTAGCCCGACCCCATTCTAAGCTCAGAGCCTGGGCCTGGGGTGGCCTCCTTGGGGAGATCAGGCTGGGGCACTGGGGTCAGGAGGAGCCCCTGGCTCTGCTCTCGGAGGCAAGGTTGGGTGGAGTGGGTGGGCTTGTGACCTGGCTGCTGGCAGGTGAATATTGGGGGAGGGGTTGTGAGTAGGAGTGGCAGAGGGGTCATGCTGGCTTCTCTTTAGTGGATGCCCAAAGTCCCGTGAGGATCTGGAGAGGAGCTCTGGGGGTCATCTTCGGCCAGTGGGAAGCAAGGGGCAGGGTAAGGGTGGGCAGCAGGGCGCAGCTTGGCCCTTAGCACATGCTGGGGAGGCAGGAGGGTGGGCACCTCATTGCAGTCGTTGAGTGTGGGTATCTGGGGGTCAAGAGAAGGGCTGACCAGGGAAAGGCTGGCCAGCATTTGGCTTCCCCCCTTCCCTTCCTGCTCCCACCTGGCTGCTGTCTGCTCAGGGCAGTCGGGAAGATGGGGTCTTCTCCAGAAATGCTGATCATCTGTGGCTGGGTAGCAGGCGATACTTTCAGTCTTACCTTGCCTGAGAGAACTCAGAAACGAGGGAGGAAGAGGATGGAGGGCTGCCACCCAGAGCTGCCACCCTGAAACTGTCCCTTTAAATCTCGATTTGCTCAGGCTGACTGCGTGTAGCTTTGCTTTCCTGGCACCCGAAGCCTCTTAGAAATCCACTTTGCTCCTTCTCCTCTCAACTTGCAGCCGCGGGGACAAAGATTTGAGACTGCATTTGGCAGCTGGTCTCACCTCCGCTGGAAAGCTACAGCCGGAAAGGAGCGAACTTGAGGCTACTCGCTGCGTGGAGTCTTTGCAAAATTTCACGTCTGCCACCTCGCTCACTGCCCTCTGCAGCTGTGGTTTACTTTGTCATGTCGGGGTTTTTCCAAAATTAAGAATAAAAAGTAATTTGATGAGGGGGCTGGGCTTTTTAAAATGGCACTTAAGAACATCCCACTGGAAGGGACCGTGGGACTCGAGCTGGCTCGCAGACGGTCCCCCGTCGCTGCAGCGTTGTGAACATATGTGGGTTCTGTTGCAATGGCGCGATTCTTCCCGCTCCCATGGAGATATGGAAGGGGACTTGCTTGAAGTTCAAACACTGCCTCTCTGTCTGACGGTTAGCTGTAGAAACAAATTGTTATATGTGAAATTAATGTTTCATTGAAACCAACCCGCATTACCTTTTTATGGATCCAGAATGGGCTGTTTGCAGACTCTGGCTCCAGGGCTGGCGTCTCCTGAGCTGCCCTCCGAGGCAGCCGTGTTATTTGAAGGTGGATAAATATTACAGCGGGCCGGTCTCCGCCTCTGGGGTCGCGGTTTCATGTTACCCCGATGGGATGCGCGGTGCCACAACCCAGTTGTACTATTTCTGGGAAGCCGTGTGCTGATTAGGCTTATTTTAAGCGCGGTCCACCTGGGCTCCTTCCCTCCTGGAGCTTGCACTTCAGCTTCTATGCACCCTTTGACTTGGACCCGAGCCTCCCGCAGCCAGGCCCAGTGTGTTGGCCCCTGTTCCTGTTCACTGGGCAGGTGAGCGCCGTTGGGGATGTGGACAGGGGTCGTATGCAGAGATAATTCAGAGCAGCTGAACTACACTCTGCTCCAGGGTCTTGATTAGCTCGCTATTTGCGCATAGTTTATTTCCAGAGCACTAGAGCTACGAGTCAGAAGACCTTCTGAAACTGGTTTCTCGGAGTTAACGAGAGGAGCCGGCCGTGGGGTCAGTCTCTTCTGTTGAAGTGCCGCGGCCCCTCTGGTTGCGTGGGAGTTTGGTCCTGACTCCTGCCGGATGTCCAGCTTCTGGCAGGTGCGTTAGTTTGCTGGGGCTGCGGTGACGAAGTGCCACTCACAGGGCAGCCTGAGCCGCCGTTTCTGTCCCTGGGGCTGGCAGTCCGAGGTCAAGGTGCTACAGGGCTGGTTCCCTCTGGCTTGTAGGTGGCATCTTCGCCACATCCTTACCGGGTCCTGCCTCTGTGCGTCTATGTCCTAATCTCCCCTTTGTGTAAGAACACCATTATGTCCCCCTTAGTGACCTCACTTTAATCACTTATTTAAAAGGCCCGTCTCAGCTGGGCCTGGTGGTGCATGCCTGTAATCCCAGTATTTGGGAGTCTGAGATAGGAGGATCGCAGGTTCAAGGCCAGCCTCGGCAACTTAGCGACGCCCTCAGCAATTCACTGTTTCAAAATAAAAATTAAAAGGGGTGGGGGGAATAGCTCAGAGGTAGAATGCCCTTGGGTTCAATCCGCAGTACAACAACAACAAAAAAGCCCTGTCTCCAAATACAGTCTCATTTGGAGGTGCTGGGGGTCAGGACTTTAACATATGGATTTTGGGTGTGGGGGGCACAATTCAGCCCCCAATAGCAGGGAAAGGGTCTCACTTAGCATTGCATCCTTGAGCTTAGCACATGGAGCTCAGACTAGTCCAGCGGGAGAGGAGATTGCACAGCTAGAAGTGATGTCATCTTACGCTGATGCCCCTGATGGGGAAACCAGGGGAGGCTGCCTGTCAGAGGTGGCATCAGGGCTGGTTAGGGAATGAGTAGTGGAGTCCATGGCAGATGGGGCCAGACACTCCAGCAGGAGCAGCAGCTTGACAGGTCTGGGAGGTAGGAGTTTGGAGGTGCACGTGCGTCATACAGTGAGACAGTGAATGTGTCGTGCAGGGACAGAAACCTGAGGACAGAAAATGGGAACAGGAGAGCAATGGGCCAGCTCCTGATGGGCCCCGAGTGGGAGCCTGAAGCACCCCCGTGGCAGTGCAGCTTTGGAGCCCCCTTGCCTGGGTTTGGGTCCTGGCTCTGCCCCTTTCTGGCTGTGGGATCCTGGGCAGATGGAGGACATTCCCTGGGCCTCCATGTCTGCGTCTTGGACAGGGAGAGGCAGAGGCTCGTAGATTGGTTCTACGGATTAAGATATTCTATGTCCAATGCATAGATCAGAGCCTGGTGCCTAGCAAGAGCTCAGCACCTGGTACCAGGTGGGTCTGGTTCCGAAAGGGCACGGAGGCCGTGTGGAGGACGGAGCTGGTGGGAACTCGGGGGCTGAGCCTGGGCCAGGCCTGCAGGGCGGCGGGAGGGAGGAGTGGGTCTGGGGAGGCCTCCAGGAGAGGCTGCCTGGGTGGCCGTCCCTGCTCTGGGGGCCTCTCATTTCCCTGAGTGGTGCTGGGCCTTGAGGTTCCAGGTCAGCCCCAGCGTGCCGACACCATTTGAGTTCTTAATGAACGGTTTGTCACCCGGCACTCGAGCGGGCTTGCAGCCTCACGTCCAGGGCTCGTGGTTTCCTGGTGTCAGTTCTGGCGTTCTTGGAGGCGAGCCTGGTGGCTCTTGGGTGCGGGGTTTTACATTAAGGCTGCAGAACTTCCTGGAGTGCGGTTTTGGAGGTCCAGGCCAGTGGTTGTGGAGGAGACTGGCTTGTCCCGAGCTGTGGCTGGTCAGCCAGTCGCTATGGCGCATCTGTTGGGATGAAGCGCCTCTCCGCCACGGCAGCCGTCACCAGGTGTCCAGTGGCCACCTTGAGAGAGACAGAGGGGGCAGAGGTCAAGGGGCGTGGCGACTGGTGCGCAGTACTGTCACACTTGCTGCCGGGAGCCAGCTGCTGGCATGTGAGCCTGACATCTGGAGGCAGAACCACGGGGGAGCCAGGGAAGCCCGGGGGACAGGTCAGGTGACAGCGATGGAGCCATGTGCTGGGCACCTGGGTCTAGGGAAGTCTCGGCCGGCAGCCCTGTAGGCTCGCTCGCGCCCGGGCCCACCCGCCCTGTGACTTGGCAAGACATGGGTGACGGGGTGCTCTGCCATTCACAGTGGCCGTGCCAGGAGACATCACAGGTGGGCCGAGGTCCCCACAAGAAGTGGGGGCTTTAGGGTCTAGAACTAGAAGCCTCAAAATGGTCTCGCGTGGTCCCCGCACCAGCTGCTTTCCAGAGGGCTGGGGAAGCAGGCGGCCCGAAACTCCCGAGGGGTTGGGGACTTCGGTGCCTTTCCAGCTTGGGCCCGCGTTTGGTCACTGTGTGCCAGGTGCGAGCCCTGGAGCCCTGAGCGGGGACCTGCGGCCTGCGGGATGAGGGCCTTCCCTCGAAGTGCTCCCGGTCCAAAGGGGGCACGAGGGCCTCTGTGTCCGAAGTTCATGTGGAGTCAGGTGGGGGAGGGGAAGGGCCGGCTCATTGCAACTGGGGGGATCTGGACAGCTAGGAACAGGCTCCGGGGGTGGAAGATGCGGTGGGGAAGCTGGGGCAGGAGCAGCAGAGATGCCCGGGCGGGAGGGGCTCTCTTGGAAGGGGGCCTGACGGGGTCCGAGGGAGGCTCCCCGCTTGTTTCCTGCTCTTGTGACACATAGGGTCAGGACGGGGGTCAGTGTCCCGTGATTGCATTGGGATGCTAGGAAGACTTCCTGGAGCAGGGGCCGATCTGAAGGACATGTAGAGGGTGTCACCTGCGATGAGGTGGCAGCCAGGACTGGGAGACTATTAAGGCAGAAGGCTGGGGAGGCCAGAAGAATAACGGGCAGAGAAGGGATGTCCTTCAAGAAGCCCGGTCTGAAGGCGTGACGACATTCCTGCTAATGAAGTTCCTGAATGCATTCCACAAGTCTACGTTTTCTTTAATAAAAGGGCCACTTAATTTGTAGTTACAGAAGGTTCCTGAGAGCATTTTAAAGAGGTCATCAATTAGCCTCCTCGTGCGGCACGCCCTGCAGATTGGAGCATAGCCCGGCCCTGTGTGGACCCCTCAAGAGTTGCCGTTACTCTGTTTTATGACAATTTTTCAGTCAGGCTAAGACTTGCAAGGAAGACACAGGGAGAGAGAGTTGGAGTGATGGTAAAATCAGCTGGGATAAGCCAGGTGTGGTGGCACACGCTTGTAATCCCAGTACCTGGGAGGTTGAGACAGGAGGATCTTAGGTTCGAAGATAGCCTCAGCAAGTAGTGAGACTCTCATCAACTTAGTGAGACCCTGTTTCAAAATAAAGAATAAAATAGGGCTGAGGATATAGCTCAGAGGTAGAATGCCCCTGATTTTAATCCCCAGTACCACAAAAACAAAACAAAAATTAGCTGGGATAGCAGGGAGGGTCCCTGGGCCCATCCCACCACTTGGGAAGAAACCGGTTAGAGCTCGTGAATTACCTTCTGTTTGGCACCTCCTGGTCTTACCTTTTTCAAAAAGATCCTAGGAATGAGTTATTTATAGATTGTTACCAGTGGCCTACTAATCCTCATCCCTCCTAATTGCCCTGTTTGGATGGGCACTGTATGGACCAGGAAGGAGGCTGGTGGCCCCAGGACAGGCTGTCATGGAAGCCGCAGTTCTGGGCTGGGAGCAGGGGACCCAGCTCTGCCCAGTGGAGTCTCCCTCTGCCGCATTTGCGAGGTGCAGGCTGGCTTTGCCTCCGCTGACATCTGCTTTTGTTGTGGGAATCCCTTGAGAGCCCCCTGGGCCTGAGCTTGGATTCTGGGGGAAGGGAGCTCTGCCCAGTGGACCATGGCGATGGGCACACCCTGCGCCATCTCTCCAGCCTCCACACTGCAGGTTCCCACAGGTGCAGACCACGCCTGACCGGACCAGCTCTGCAGGTTGTGAAATACAGACTCAGGCCCGTCCTCAGCCTCCCAGGTGCAGCGCAGGGCGGGCAGCCACCAAATCTTTGCAGGAAGCCCCAGGATTCGGGGACCGCTCCATGGCCCACATGGAGTGCTCATCCTCTCTATTCCAATTAAACTTCGTTTGTCATTTAAAAATTTTAATAGCGATACTTGAGTGAGAGCTCTCGCTGGAAAACTGGAAATAAAAAAAAAAGTTAAGACTGCAATGTTCTTTTGAGGTGGGAAAGTTTCTTCTTATTTTGCACTTCTGTAGCCTCGCTTATTGTATTTGCACAGAAAATTACAATCATTTAATTAGTTTCTCCTTACACCAGCTCGAAGATCTTAAAATAACAGCACTCTCCTTCCTTAGTAATTTTCTTGCAAAAACAGATAATTCGCTGCAGCGTGGAGCTCGTCTTCACTCGAACCGGGCGCATCTCTTGCCCGGCGCCATTTCCTGATGCTCAGAGATAAATTAAGTTCAAATTAAAGTGAGAAAAGAGCCAGGCAGAGTGGCGCTGCTTCTATTCAGATCGATTTTAATTCAGAAAGAGTTCTTTATGAGCTTTCTGCACCACGCATATTTGTGAAGCGTCAGAAGTCGAGATAGGATCTCCCCGACTCTGCGGAGAGGTGGCCTTGCCAGCCAGGGTCACCTGCACATCTCTGCTCCTGCTGCAGCGCGACCCTTATAATATTCTTCACTATGTACGCAGCGCTCCTGGTGAGTCATGATACAATGAATAATCACGGGTCTCTTTTATGTGCCTCAAGCATGTCACATGTGTCCCCTTCTTTAGTCCCAGAAACAGCCCTACAAGGTAGCCACCGTTCTTATGTTCATCTTACAGATAAGACTAATAAGGGTCCCAGTAACCGGAGGACATGGCCTGTCACTGCGAGGGAGGGACTGTGATGTAAATTAGATTTCTTCACTTTTGTCCCCCACCCAGCTCTTTTTATTCAGCGCAGGAGATATTTCTATTCTTTTTTCTTTATTGTTATTATTGTTTAAACAATGTGGCTGTGAGCCGGGTGTGGTGGTGCACGCTTGTAATCCCAGTACTTGGGAGGCTGAGACCAGAGGATCCGGGTTCGCTGCCAGCCTCAGCTACTTAGTGAGGCCCTCCGCAACTTAGTGAGACCCTGTTTCAAAATAAAGAAAAAAAATAGGGCTGGGGGTGTAGCCCAGAGGTAGAATGCCCCTGGGTTCAATCCCCAGTACTGCAATAATAATAATAATAATAATAATAATATAATGATATATATAATATAATGTGGCTGTGAACATGGGCGCACAATGATCTGTTGGATTTCTGGGTTTCAGTTCTTTTGGGTGTATACCCAGAAGTGGAGTTGCAGAGTTGCTGAATCATATGCTTTTATGGTAAAATACAAATAACACAAAAGCTAACATCACAACCACTTTCCAATGCACAGTTCAGTGGCATTAGGCACACTTATATTGTCATGTAATGGTCTCCACCATCCTTCCCCAGAACTCTTATCTTTCATCTTGTAAAACTGAAACTCTGTCCCATTAAACAGTAGCTCCCCTCCCCCTTCCCCAGCCACCACCATTCTGCGGTCTATCTTCATGCATTTGAAGTTTCTAGGGACTTTGTTTTAATGGATGCCTCCAGATCTGTCCTTTTGTGCCTGGCTTACCTCACTTAGCACAATGTCCTGGAGGTCCATCCACGTTGCAGCACGTCTCAGAACTGCCTTCCTTTTTAAGGCTGAATAATATTCCTCCGTATGGCTAGACCATATGCTGTTTATCCGTTCATCCTTCAATGGACATTCAATTTGTTTTCACCTTTTGGCTTTTGTGAAGAATGTGGCTGTGAACATGGGCGCACAGTGATCTGTTGGACTCCCCGGTGTCAGTTCTTTTGGGGGTATACCCAGAAGTGGAGTTGCTGAATCATGTGCTGATTCTGTGTGTAAGTTTTGGCTTGAGCCTGAAGTTTGAACGACAGCAGAACTCGCTCTTGCATCTGCCCTGAGTTTTGTGCACTTGTCGGGCAGCTGCACATTACAATCCCCAAGGAAACCAGCTCCCAGGACTTTAGAGGAGGACTGTCCACTAATAGTGATTCTCTACCTGGAGGGACACTGCGGCACGACTGTCCTGCTAGTCAGTCTTGCTTCTGTTTTTTTATGAGAACCCCTGGATTCCGCCACAGGAGCCCAAGGCGGGGTCTGTCCCGTGGGCCCCAGGAAATCCTTGCCTGTCGACCTGGGAGGTGGATGTGGTGCCGGGCCAAGGGTGGGAAAGGAAACCGCGCTGGAATCCCTTGGAGCTGCAGTTTGCATTTCAAGTTCAAGCCCATCTCTCTTCCTTCCTTGCTTTTAGACGATTTTCCCTATCGACTACCTCATTGACCGGTTAAGTAATTCAATTTTCACTCCGTAAAAATGAAGCACTCAATAAAAAACCCTATGTTTTTCTCAATTTCTTCCAATCAATACTGCTTAACCCCATCCAAATTTATTTTCTGATTTACCATTCAGTGGTTGAGTGGGGCTCCTGGGTGTTTATTTTGACTCCTGCAATCCGAATGGCTCTCCGTCTGTGATTGGAGGCAGCTGCCTGTGCCCGGCTCCGTGCTAGGCACCTGGAAGGTCCCCAGGACTCACATAGTGGACAGAGGGCTTCCTGACTCCAAGGGACCACCCCACCTAGCACGGGGTTTGTACCCTCCCCACAGCTGGAGGAGGCCATGGAACCTTCTCAGAAGGTGGATTTTATCATTAACACAAAATAAAATGCATAGATTCAAAGGAAACCAGTTTATTGATGATGAAGTTATTAAGACATTAAAACTTTTTCTTTAATGCCACCTCCCTGGGAGCTAGCGGCAGACGTGATAGCCATGATTTTACCATGAGTTTGAAGTTGTGATGAGCGTGGAAGATGATTGCGGATGGATGGCTGTGACCTGCTCGAGGATGCCTGTGGTCCCCGTTGGTGGTGGAGTCCCAGGACAAATGAGGCCGTTGTGACCCATTGCTACCTCACAGTGCAGGCAAGTGCCTCATTTCAGTCAGAATTGGTGAAATAAGGAGGTTGTGGTTTCTCTATCCAAGTTCACGGGCCCTGGAAGAGCCAGCAGACACTCAGACACATGCGGAAGTGACAGTCATGTGAGTTAGGATGCGGCCAGCGGGACAAGAGATAGACGACGTCAGAATGATTCATTTCTCCTCTGCCCCGGCCCATGCCCCAGTGTCCCTGTCTCCCTGGGCTGTAGCCCCTCCCCAGCCTCCCTAAGGGTGAGGCTCCAGGAGGGCTTTGGTTCCGTCCCCCTGTACTGTGCATAGTAGATGCTCAGTAAACATCTGGCGACTTATGGAACGATGGGGCAGGAGGAGATTGTTCAGCTCGAAGCAAGAACTGATGGAGCCCAGGGGCCCTGACCCTCCCTCCCTGCTGAGGACCTGGGCAGGGCACAGAACAGGGACCTGCTGTCCTTGCACAGCTGGTGAGTGACAGGGAGGGGCTTCCTGGCCAGCTGCCTCCTCCATGCTAACTTGGAAGCTCCAGCACTAATTAATCTCCACTGCATGCTGTGAGGATCACGATGCATCTCTGCAGAGAAGAGAGCTGCTGGAGAGAGGGCGAAATTTGCTTCCTGCCTGCCCGCCTGGGAGGACCCTTGTCAGAGGGCATGGCGGTCCGCAGCTTCTCATCCTATGCAGCCAGGCCCTCCTGCTGGCTGGGCCTCTGTCCTCTGGCCTGAGCCAGCTCAGTAGAGAGAAAACACCAGCTCCCAAATTAAGCTGGGGCCTTTAAATCACATCCTCGTTCCCAGCCTCCTCTCACTTAGAGAAAGCAGAGGGAAACAGAAAGCCCAGGGGATGGGGTGACCAGTGACGTGGTGCAGCGGCGCCCAGGAAGAGCTTCCGGGGAGAGCAGGAGAGCCGGGCGCCCTGAGGAGAGAGCCTTTCCGAGCCTCCCTCCCGCGGTCCCTCATCCACCTGTTTGCCCCTCTCACCCATGCCAGCCCTTCCTCTGGGCCAGCTCTGGAGGAAGCCCAGTTTCTGGTGACTCGGGAGCCCTCCATGGAGGGGACCCCAAATAATCTTGGTAGGTCTGGGGTCTTGCTTCCATTCTGTGTCTGAGAATCAACATGCCACTTTAAAAAGCTTGAAAAGGTGCCAGTCTTGGAGGCTGCGGCTGGGGGTGTCCGCGCCGCCTCCTGCACCCCTGAGCCCCTGCTGGTGGCCTGGGCTGGGGGCCAGGATCACTCACCATGGCTGTTCCGGAGCCCAGGCCAGCTGGGATGCTGGGATGTGGCATCCACCGTGGCGGGCGGCTTGGGTGGCCACACATGGAGTTCTGATGTGGAGCACCCTTCTGGGCCTCGGTTTCCTCATCTGATGGTCCCTGCCCAGGAGGGAGGGGCAGACTGCACAGTTGCCAGGAATCAGAATCTGCCCCACTTGTTGAAGAACATGTCATGTGGCTGCACTTTCTTACCATTTCCTGAGTGGTTTGCTAAAGTAAAACAGAGACCCCAGCACTCCATGAAACATTCATCTCCCGAGTCCACTCTTAAAGAGCCTTTCTCTTTGACATTTGGTTTTCACAAGTTTCCCCGATATGAGTTATGGCCTCGCACGCTCCCTCCTCAGATTGTTAGAATTTCTTTCTGTCTCTCCCCAGAGCAGAGGCTGGGCACTGACCAGGAAAGTGAAACCAGGGACTTCTGGGGTTCGTGTAGGGACAGGACGGGAGTCGGGGCTGGCTCCTCTGGGACCCCTTTCCTGCCACACCTCTTGGCTCTGGGGTGGCAGCCAGCCTGGCGCAGGAGGAGCAGAGACTTGAGGTGGCCCTCAGCCGCCCTCCCCGGCCTGCCGCCCGCCCCTCTGGCTGGGAGAAGGGCGTTCAGTGCCGCCCACCTTGACTTCTGACTGGGAGAGGGTGGACTGGACGCTGTCCCTCCTTGTGGTGTGTCGGGAAAGGGAGCAAGTTGTCCCCACTTCTCCAGGCACGTGTGATTCCTGCATCCTACAGAATTTCCACATGGCCTCCCGGTGGGCATATGGGGTAGGGAATTTGGGGGTCATCCTCAGGACAGGGCCTTGGCAGGAAGGGGCAGGGGCAGGCTGGTCTGGTGCACTCTGCCCCTTTCTTCTTCTGCAGACACACTGTGCACTAGGCTTTGTTCTAGACTCGCTGAGCACCGAGGAGCGAAAGACCCACTAGGCCTGCATGACTGGGTCTCATGAGAGTAGGGATGGGCCAGGACTACTGATTGGGACCCTCTGGGCAGCTCTGGGGTGGGTTCATTAGCATATATGAATATTCATAAGCTCTTGCCTTGGATAGACTTTGTGTCTAGTGTGAGCCCGAACCCTGGTGCCTTCCTCCCCAAGTCAGCCCTGCCATTGCAGACCCAACTGCTGTCCTCCTGGGCTCAGGTTCCTCCTCCAGGAAGCCCTGGGGCATCAGCTCTGCCTGGTCCCCTGCTGTGCAAGCACCGCCCTGAGGTGTGACAGGCGCCCTGGATGCTCCTTCATAGGAGGCCCCGACCTCCCCTGCCTGAACCTCAGAGCCAGGCCAGCTTGCCAGTCCCGCCCGCCATGCTGGAGGGGCCTCGCTCCTGGAATGTTCTGGGGGCTCAAACCCTTCTGGGGGGCGTGTCTGAGCAGTGGAGGGCAGCACTGCCTGAGTGTGGCGTGTGCCTCGTCCGCCCGCTGTGCGGACGCTGCTCCTCGAGCCCTGAGGCCCGCTCTGCTCTGCGTTTCTTTGTCTCCGTGGGGTCAGGGTTGGGGCAAGTCTGGAAGATGGCAGAGCCCTGGGGAAGGCTCAGCTGGGAGCAGCCAGTCCTCCAGTGTCACCACCTAGAGTGAGGCCCTGACTTGAACCCGGCCAACTCTGTGCTCGGTGCTAACTCAGAAGTTACAGCCCTGGGCCAGGCCCTCTGCCAGGTGGAAGGGTGCCTACCTGCCCGAGGCGAGGGCCCATGGGAGGGGACGTGGCCCGGATGTGAGGTTGGAGCTGGTGGGAGCGGGCCGGGGGCTGGAGGAGGCTGAGGTGGCATGCCTCCAGAGGCAGGGAGGATGAGTATGGCGCAGCGCGTGGTGGGGAGGGGCACGCATGGGCAGGTGCGGGCCGTCCCCCGGTCTTCAGTGTGCTTACCTGCTCACTCCCTCTGTCTCTGGGGACCCATGTCCCTGCTTGTTTTTTTTTTAATACTAGGGATTGAACCCCGGGGGTGTTCTATCTCCAAGTTACACCTCTAGCCCTTTATATTTTGAAATACGGTCTAAGTTGCTGAGGCTGACTTCGAACCTGCGATCCTCCTGTCTCAGCCTCCCAAGTGCTGGGATTGCAGGTGTTCCTGCTCTTGACCTTGTTCAAGTCACTTGGCCAAACCATGACTGTCCCGAGGGCCTGTCGTTGGGCTGGTTGCCTCTCTTCTCTGAGCCCCCCTGTGAAACGGGGGTGTATGCCCACCCTGGAGGTCGTCATGGCCATGGGGTGCACGTGTTACAGGTTCCCTAACGTGTGTTCTGGCATCTCTTAAAGGACACAGACCGTCCGTGTGAACTTCCACCAGGCTCACACAGGTCCCCACAGAGCACTAGGGAGCATGCAGGTGTGACGAGGCGGGGGCCACTGTGCCATGAGGGGCTGTGAGTGAGCGGCTAAGACTCCGTCCTTAATCCCTTAAACCTTAATCCCTCTTATTCTCTCTTCATCTGGAAGAAAGTGTAATGGAAATTTTCTTTCCGTTGTGAAAGTAGAAAATGGATGTTATCTGGTGTCAGATTCTGCATAATTCTATCAAGAATGTCCCCAGTCATCTGTGTGCACAAATCCCCTTCCGTGGCCTGAGTTTCTGTGGCTGCCCTGCCTGGGGCCTTATCCCCGTGGGAGGAATTCTTTTTTTTTTTTTTTGCGGTACTGGGGATTGAACCCAGGGGCGTTCTACCTCCGCGCTACACCCCTGGCCCTATTTTTTATACTTTATTTTGAAACCGGGTCTCACGAAGTTGTGGAGGGCCTCACTAGGTAGAGAGAGAGAGAGAGAGAGAGAGAGAGAAAGAGAGAGAGAGCTGAGGCTGGCCGTGAACCCGGATCCTCCGGTCTCCACCTCCCAAAGTACTGGGATTACAAGCGTGCGCCACCACGCCCAGCTGGAGGAATTCTTATGGAGGGAAAAGATGGGTGCAAGAGGGCGGCAGGGGAAATGGAGTGGAGGTCCTTGCCTCCCGGAGGCTGCCTCCTTTCACTTGGCTTCTCAGGCCAGCCCCCTTCCCAGGCAGAGACCCGGGAGCCTGTTCCAGCTGGCGGGTCAGATCTTCCCAGCTAGGTTTAAAGTTCCTCAGGGTGAGTTGTGGGTTCCCATTTCTGGTCTTTCCTTCCACGTCTCCTGCAAGGCTGTGCACAGAGGGGGTGTGTTAAGTGGGACTCTTGGTGACAGATCACAGAACTCCAACTCCGACCAGCTGACATGAAAAGTGGAGTTCATGGGTGTACAGAACTGGAACATCTCGGGCCTGGCTTTAGTCCAGGGCTCCAACATAGGCACCAGGCTCAGCCCTGGCCTGTGTCTCTGGGCTCTGCTCCCTGTACGCTGGCCTCCCTCTCCAGCAGCCCTCCCCGGGTGGCTCCATGAGGATCAGGCTGAGGGTTGCTGCTGTCTGCCAGGGCTTCCCGAGAGACGCCCAGAGCGGAGACGCCGACCCACCCCAGACCAATCCTGTCGGCCAGAGGCTCAAAAGCGCGGGCGGCCTGGCCCTCACAACACGGACCACATCGATAGAACTTGGGGGAGGACCTTGGTTTCCACATGAAGGTCAAGCCCAGCCAGTCCCCTTCTCTTTGTTCCAGTGCCGGCTGGTGAGTCCCCAACTCAGCTGTCTCCAGCGGGAGGCTTGTCACGTCCCACAGCTCATGAGTCAAGCAGGGCAGTGGCCCCATGTACATTTGGCCTTAGGGTCAGTGTGCCCTATGGATTCTCTGTGGTGGCAGGTCACCGCAGGGACAAAGTGCAGGGGAGGTGTCACGTAGGGGTGGGGGCTCCATGCCTTGGGCATGGAGGATAGCCAGGGGAGGTGACATGCAAGGGCAGAAGCTCAGTGACCTGGGTGTGGAGGATGGCCAGGGGAGGTGACACACAGGAGCAGGGGGTTGGGGGGCCTGAGCATGGAGGACGGCCCTATCAGAAGGTGCTGTGGAAGCAGGCGTGGTGGCGCACACCTATAATCCCAGTACTTGGGAGACTGAGACAGGAGGATCACAGGTTTGAGGACAGCCTCAGCAAGTACTGAGACTCTCATCAAACTAGCAAGACCCTGTTTCAAAATAAAAAACAAAATAGGGCTGGGGCTGTAGTTCAGAGGTAGAATGCCCCTGGGTTCAGTCCCCAAGTGCTGTGGACAGAGGACAGTCAGGGAAGTGGAGCAGGGCTGAGTGTGCTTGTCGTAGCTCTGGAGACAGAGGCACCTTCAGGTTCCCTCTGTTAGCGTGGATTTGAGGACTTCAGTGCCTTGAACCTGTTGCCAATGATTGCAGAGTGGAGAAGCCCGGGCAAGCCGGACACTGGTGGTGGGGACGGCAGAGCCTGGCTGGCGGCCTCCTCCACTGATGAGAACACGGAGGTCGGAGGTGGAGGGCTGGACAGGCCAGCCCTGAGCGCAGGACAGGGTCCGGGGCCAGCGCTTATCCCCGTGAGAGACTGGAGAACCCGGGGCCACCCTGGGAATGGCTCCCACACCGTGCTCAGAGGATCAGAGGACCTGCTCGGCGTGGCTGCCCGCAGGCTTCCCAGGGCCTGTATTTCCTGCTCCTCCCGAGCTGTGAAGTTCCCTTCCGAGTGAGAGTGGAGTGAGAGTGAGCGTGAGCGTGGTGGGCCGGTTCCCTCTGCCAGGAAGTCGGCTGGGCGGGGTTGTTTGGGTGCCTCCAGCCTCCAGCCTGGTGTCTGAGTGCTGCAGCCGGTATTTACAGGAATGTGGGAGTGGAGGGTGGAGGTGAAGCCCAGATGGGGTGCCACTGTCTTCCAAGAAGGAAGCCACTCTTCCTACGCCTCTGCCTGTCAGGGACAGCTGGAGGGCGGGGAGACTCTCTGAGCAGATTCATTCAACAGATACCACGTGGGTACCTACGGCGTGCTGGGTGGTCACCACGGAGTAGTCTCGGATGGACTCACAGGCTCTCAAAATTCCCAGGCTCTCAGAGGTCGCCGAGTCTTGCTGGGATACCTCCAGTGACGGGAGGCTCACCCCTTGCTGAGGCAGCACATTCCAGCGTGTCTGGTGTCTGCGGAGAGCGGGTGAGGTCAGCGCCGAGCTGAGGTTGTGTGAGAAGGCAAGGCTGCAGCAGGCCTGCCTGTCCAGGTGGATCTGAGGATGCCCGTCTCTGCTATAGGGGCCCCGGTGGTGGGTTTGTTCTACTGGCGAGCGTCAGGGAAGGTGGGGCAGGGCATGGTGCCAAGCCCTGCCTGCTGGCCCTGGCTCTGCTTTCGTTTGATGGCAGACATTAGAAAGAAGTGAGGGGAGATCCTCTTGCCCTACTCTCAGAACGGCGAACTCACCACCAGTAGCAATAGCTCCGCTCAGGGTCGTTCTGCCTGGGCTGGCAGTGTAGACGGAGGGCAGGGTCTGGGGCCAGGGCTGGCTCAAGGCCGGGTCTCCGTCTGTCTTAGCTTCCATGGCTGCTGTAACAGACCACACAGACGGGGTGGCTTCAGACAATGCGGATTTATTCTCTCGCAGTCCCGGAAGCCGGAAGTCCCACCTAAGTCTCCCTGGGCTCAAGTCTCGGGCTGGCTCCTTCTAGAGACTCCAGGGGAGAGGCCACCAGAGTCCCTTGCCTGTGTCCCCCCTGCAGCCCACCTCCTCAGCTTGTCTGCTCATGTCTCCTCTGACTCTGACCCCGCGTCCCCTCATGAGGTCCTGTGGTGACATCGGGCCACCGGGGTCACCCAGGATGACCTTTTCATCTCAAGGTCCTTAACCACACCTGCAGAGTCCCTCTATGGTAACCTGTGCACAGGCCCTGGGAAAAGCCGTGGGCATCTTGGGGGACCGTTGTCAACCTGCCACTGCCCTACAGAGACAGAGCCAAAGGGACAGGGACGATGGCGCTGTGATGTCCCTCCTGTGGCCCTGGAGGCCAGGCATCTCTGGTGACCCGACGTCCATGCTGCAGCTGTCCTCCGGAGACTCAGTCAGCCCTTACTTTTTAGCTGAAAATCCTCCTGCGGCTTCCTGGTCCACTCAGGAGCAGGCCCGCCCCGCCATGCGTCTTTCCCCAGCCTCCCGCTGGGACATCCATCCCACCTCTTAACCTGCCTCCCCTGCTCCTGCCCCTACCGGGGTCCCCCACGGTGTAGACCGTGCGCTCTGGCCTGGATTGTCTTTCCAGCACTCTGTGCCCAGCTGGAGGCCAGACTGTGTTCTTGCCAAGGCCCTTGGGCATCATGGGTGCCCGGCCTGTGGGATGGGCAAGAGAATGGGCCAGCTGCAGATAAGCTAGAGGAAAGTTATTTGAAAGCACCTTGAGCTGGCTTGCCTGCCGCCTGGCGTCTTGGTCCACCCTCCGTCTGTGGGCCTGCTTGCTGGTTCCATGGGACAGACAGCCCTAGCGTGAGGCTGGGTCCAACTGCTTTTACTTAAGACAAAGGCTTTTAGGCCACTTGGAAGGAACGGAGATCGCATGGGCAAATATTTATTGAGCAGCTATGAGTGGCAGGGAGTGCCCCAGGGTGGGATGAGGGGTGCAGCCACCGCACCCACCACAAGCATGCCTCAGCCCTGTGGCTCTGCGCTCAGGTTACTTATTGTTTAGCTGTGTGTGGGTGGGTGAGACAACAGTGCATAAATAAAGAAAGAGAAAATGCCCAACGATTAAATAATGGGTAAGAAAACCCCCGTGGGAAGGCCTTGGGGGGCATGCAGGCGCCCCCAGGACAAGGGGCTGGGGTCCTGCAGGGATGTGAGTCTTTGAAGATGCTGAGGTTAAGAGCCTTGGAGAGGGGACAGCCCTCCAGCTGGGCTCCCAGTGACAGGGTCCAGGCCTCCCTCTGGCACGGTCAGTGAGTGACGTTGGACAGGCGGTGGCCTTGGAGGACTGGCTCCCCGCAGGGGAAGGGGGCTCTTCATGTCTGGGTATGAAGGGCCAGGGTGGGCTGAGCTGCCCGATGGGCCTTCTAGAAGCAGATGATCTTCCATGGACTCAGCCAAAGCAGAAGGTTGGATTAAGCAATTAGAAATAACCCGGGCCAAGGACGTGTGCCCCTAATTGTGCTTGGCTGGCGCGCCCCACCCGGCCAGGTGTCCCCTCCTATCTACGCTCTGTGAATGGCTCCTAATAGCTTTCTACTCCCATCACTCAGAGAATGGCCTCGGTAGCCAAGAAGGAAATTAGTTTCAGGTGGAAGCCTATTTTTACCGCAGCAGAGACCAAACTGTTAATTACCTAGAAATCACATGAGGATATTTAGCCTGAAAAGTTTTTTTTTTTCTTCCTTGGGCTCAACTTTTCATAGATATTAATTATAGATATTGACTCCAGCCCACTGAAATAATGCCTCTCTCAAGAGATTAAAGGCATTTAAAAGTGGTTCCTTGTCAAACACAATACCTATTCTTTTTCTCTATTTGTGCTCAGGGTACGGGATGGAAATGTGAGACGGAGGAACTTCAAAATGATTCGATCCTGCTCTCATATTCGACTAAAGGTTGATTCTGTCCCTGCGCGGGTTTTCAGATCTCCTAGGCCAGTGGGGATTTGAGGATAAAGGTCAAAAAGGCAGCCCTTTAATATTGTGAATATAAATCCTAATAGGGATGTCGCAGCTCATCTCTAATACCAATGCATTCTCCCGTGTTTGTACTTGGGGACCATTATACTGTGGCCTTTCTGGTGCATTGAGGATGAAATATAAGCTCCCACTGTGTTAATCACACCCTACACCGCCTCCCTGCCCCTCCTGTCCCGTGTACTTTGCTCTGCCAGGTTCTGGAAGCTTCTGGCACCTTCCAGGCCCTTCCTGCCTCAGAGCCCATGTCCAGGAGTTTCCCCTGCCTGGGATGTAAGGCTGGCTCCTGCTTGCTTGGTCCTCCCCAGCGAGGCCTTCTGGGGCACCCTCCTGAAGTGTGTTACCCACAGTCAACCAAGGTCTGAAAAAATTAAATGGGAAATTCCAGAAACAAACAAATTCATGAGTTTTAAGTTGCACACCATTCGAGTAGTGTGATGAGATCTCACGACGACCTGCTCTGTCCCCCCCCCCCGGATGTCAATCATCCCTTTGTTCAGTGTATCCATGCTGTATAAGCTACCTGCCCATTAGTCACCTAGTAACTATTTTGATTTATCAGAGCTACTGTGTCAGTAACCTTTATTTTACTTGATAAAGGCCCCAAAGCACAGAAATAGGGATGCTGGTAATTATATTTCACTCTGTTATTATAATTGTTCTGTTTTATTATTAGTTATTATTAATCTCTTACTGTGTCTAACTTATAAATTAAGGTTTATAATATGTATGTATAGGAAAAAACAGTATATATGGGGTTTGGTACTATTCTGGCTTTCAGGCATCTGTTGGGGGTCTTAGAACTTATCCTCTCCACGGATAAGGGGGGACAACTGTATTCTGCAATTTGGATTAGTTTATCTTCTTGTCTGTATACTCTGTGTGCGCGCGCGCGCGTGTGTGTGTGTGTGTGTGTGTGTGTGTCTATCTATCAGAAATAGCAGCTCCCAGAAGGCAGGGACAATGTGAAACTTGGGGCCACATTGGTTTTAAGGTATCTCATGAAGCTGGGCATGGTGGCGCATACTTGAAATCCCAGTACTTGGGAGGCTGAGATGGGAGGATCACGGGTTCATGACCAGCCTCAGCTACTTAGTGAGGCCCTCCGCAACTTACTGAGATCCTGTTTCAAAATAAAGAATAAAAAAAGAGGGTTGGGGGTAAAGCTTGGGGGTCGAATGCTCCTGGGTTCAATCCCCAGTGCCACACACAAAAATGAATGAATGAATGAATGAATGAATGAATAAATAAATGTGTCTCACGGGGCACACTGTGCTAGTGTTCCCCTACTTCCAGTTCTCTAACTTGGTTTGACACGTCTGCTGCCTGGGCCCCACGTAGGGAGTCTGACTTACTGATCTGGCCTGAGGCCGGGTGCCTGGATAGTTCTGAACTGGAGGACCCCCGGAGAACCGCTGTCAGGGTGGGGAATCGGGGTTACATGGGACACCCCACAGGCCCCTGACATGGAGGGGGCAGCCCTGCCTTTGCCAGCCCACCATCCCAGGCCCTGCAGCTTGGGCCTGCCTCTCCCCTGCACCCTCCCGTCCTACCATGCCGCGCTCAGGGTGACGTCTCCATGTCCTGAAAATAAAGACACGTTTGGTCCCTGGACCTAAGAAGTCCAAGATTTGTGCGATGGATTCAGAACCAGTCCATCCAAAGTATTTAGAGTGCTGGGCGTGGTGGTGCACCCTTGTAATCCCAGTACTTTGGGAGGCGGAGACCGGAGGATCCGAGTTCGCGGCCAGCCTCAGCTCTCTCGCTCTCTCTCTCTCTCCCTGTCTCTCTCTCTCCTTAGTGAGGCCCTCCTTTATTTTGAGACCCGGTTTCAAAATAAAGTATAAAAAATTGGGCCGGGGGTGTAGCGCGGAGGTAGAACGCCCCTGCGTTCAATCCCTGGTACTGCAAAAAAAAAAAAAAACCCAAAAACAAAATATTTAGAGTGAGCCCACAGCCGCCATGGGCCCTGAAACTGCGGCCTCAGTTTTGCTGGAACTGGGTTGAGGCCTCAGACTCCGAGGCCTGAATTTTCATGTCCCGGGATGGTGGCAGACCGCTCTGGGGGAGGAGGCCGCCCTCTGTCTGGAGGGCATGAGCTTGGTTCCAGGAGTCCCATGAGGAGCTATCCTCCCAGCCTCCTGAAGCAGGAACCCTGCTCCCTGTTATTTTCAGGACATGGAGACGTCACCCTGAGCGCGGCATGGTAGGACGGGAGGGTGTAGGGGAGAGGCAGGCCCAAGCTGCAGGGCCTGGGATGGTGGGCTGGCAAAGGCAGGGCTGCCCCCTCCACGTCAGGGTCCTGTGGGGTGTCCCATGTAACCCCGATTCCCCACCCTGACGGGTTCTCCAAGGCTTGGGGACGGCAGGACACGGGCCACACTGTCCCTGGCGGATGGGGCACGTGTCAGTTATGGTGACCTCCTGTCATTACCGCATGCAGTACTGGGTACCAGGACCTCGTCTTGTTCTTCTCCACCTGAGTCAAGGCCTGGCGTGTCGTGGGACCTCGGGGAGTAAGTGAAGGAAAGGAACGGGAAGGGGAGGGAGTAGCAGGGGAGGAGAGAGATGCCATCTTGCTCATTCCTGAACCCAAGCAGCGCCGGAGGGTGCCATGGGCATGGCTGATTTTCTAGACCAGTTTTCTGGAAGTATCTATTCAGCATTCATTTCTGTTGATTCAGACGAGGAGTGAGGCTGCTTTGTGGCTCAGAGGGCGTTGGGCCAATTGATATTCCCCCAGTTCTGGAAAGTTCCATGGGCAGAGATCTGCATTCGGTGCTCCGAGGCCCCAACTTGCAGTGCTGTTTCTCATGCTGTGGACTGCGCCCCTGGGCACGCTGCGGCCTTTGGGCTCCTTGCCCAGTGCAAGCTTGGTCACCGAGCAGTGAGAAGTGACTGTGGTGGCTGGGGGCGGGGGTTGTGCGGAACTTCCAACACACTCCATGCTTTGTTCCCATTACGTTCCCAGACTGCTAGAGAAAGTAAATGATTAATTAAGTGGCACCCACACAGGTTTTTATAAAAAAAAGAAAAAGAAAAAAAGGAATGATTTTTCAAAACACAGTAATGCTCTGGTGATTTGTCAAAGAAGAGGAAGAAAGCTTTAATAGCAGAATGCTGTTTAATAAATCACAGTTACGCGTGTGGGTAAGTGCGTCAGCTCCATTAAGCACCTAATCGTGTTGACTCTGTCCTTTGCGCTTATAGAGCGGCCACGCCCCCGGGGTCGACCAGATGTCCCCAAGTCCTTGTGGGCAAATATGATCACCTTTTTGTTTGTTTTTTCCCTTGTGTTGCTCACCCGATGCCTGTGAGAAGTTAGGATCAAATGTTGGCGTCTATCCGCATCTCCAGGGACTTGTTATGAAGATAGAGATAGGCCAGGTGTGGTAGCGCATGCCTGTAATCTCAGTACTTGGGAGGCTGAGATGGGAGAATCACAGTTTGAGGACAGCTTCAGCAAAACTTAGTGAGAACCTCAGGAACCCAGCGAGACCCAGTTTCAAAGCAAAAAATAAGCCGGGCATGGTGGCGCACGCTTGTAGTCCCAGTACTTTGGGAGGCAGAGACCTGAGAATCCGGGTTTGCGGCCAGCCTCAGCTCTCTCTCTCTCTCTCTCTGCCTGTCTCTCTCTCTCTCTCTCTCCTTAGTGAGACCCTCTGCAACTTCATGAGACCCGGTTTCAAAATAAAGTATAAAAAAATAGGGCTGGGGGTGCAGCGCGGAGGTAGAATGCCCCTGGGTTCAATCCCCGGTACCGCAAAAAAAAAAAAAGCAAAAAATAAAAAGAAGGGCTGGGGGTGTAGCTCAGAGGTAGAGTGCCCCTCTCTGGCTGCGCCACATCTGGCTCTACAAGAGTATCTTGCATCTGAGGTAGGAGGTAGCGATTCAATGAAGACCAATCAGACAGATCCTTGCCCTGCCTTCGTGGGGGCAAGTGTTTTATTGGGAGAGAAGAACATAAAAGCGGTAAACTAAATTCAACTGGTGCTAAGCGCTGTGGAGAAAATCCAGCAGGTGATGGCCACGGGGCCAGCACGGCCAGGGTGGTTCAGGAGCCACCGTGCCCGGTCCGGGGAAGGGGCCGTCTGGGGCTTGAGATGCGATTGAACATGGCATGCTTGGGAGGCGGAAAGAAGGGCAGTGTCATGTGCCCCGGCAGTCCACCCTGGCACCTACCCAGAGAAATGAAGACCCGCGTCCACACCGTGGCTGGTCTGGGAATGTTCAGCTCTCTTCATAATAGCCAAGAGGTGGGAACAACCCGAGTGTCCAGCAGCAGACAGACGGATAAACTAAATGTGGTCCATCCGTGCCGTGGAATATAACTTGGCCGTAAAAAGGAACGACGCACTGATGTCTGCTCCAACACAGATGAACCTTGAAAATGTGATGCCCAGCCGGGCGTGGTGGCGCACGCTTGTAATCCCAGTACTTTGGGAGGCGGAGACCGGAGGATCCGGGTTTGCGGCCAACCTCAGTGCGCATGTGCGCATGCGATCTCTCTCTCTGTCTCTCTGTCTCTCTCTCTCCTCTCTCCTCTCTCTCTCTCTCTCTCTCTCTGTCTCTCCCTAGTGAGGCCCTCCGCAACTTTGTGAGACCCGGTTTCAAAAATAAAGCATAAAAAAAATAGGGCCGGGGGCGTAGCACGGAGATAGAACGCCCCTGCGTTCAATCCCCAGTACCGCAAAAAAAAAAAAAAAAAAAAAGAAAATGTGATGCTCGGTGAAGGAGGCCAGTCACAGAAAACTGAGTGATGTTTGATTTCACCCATACAAAATGTCCAGAATGGGGACATCTCCAGAGGCAGGAGACCGCTTGCTGGTTGCTTAGGACGGGGGGAAATGGGCTTGGGGGTCTAGTTCATAGCTGAAGGATAAAGCAATGAAATGCTCTAAAATTGGCTGGTAATGGCGCAGGGTTCCCCCTGTGTACTGAGTCCTTGGCTTGTCCACCTGCAGCAGGTGCATCTTATGGCGTGGCGATGAGATCTCAGTAAGGCGGTTAAAAAAGAAGGGCGTGCTGCTGCAGCCGAGGGGACACTGGCGGAGGAGGGGGCCCGTGCTGCGGGTGGCAGGCAGAGGGGGTCTGCTCAGGGGTGGTCCTGAGCCAGGCTGGGAGGGTTCTGCGAGGAGCTGAGGGAGGCCGGGGACCATTGCTCCTCATGCCCCATTCCACTTGGACTTGCTCGCTGTGCGCCCACAACACACTCTTTGGTCTCTGTGCCCTGGAGCAGTGCAGGGCGGTTCCTCTGCCTGTGTCCTGACTGGGTTCCAGGACGCCAGCATCCCTTCCCTCCTGAACCTTGACTTTACTAAGATGGGCTTTATTAAAAACCAACAACAGGAACCCAGACTCATGGTCTTTTGTTTTTTTTTTTATGAACTGGGAATTGAACCCAGGGATGCTCTACCCCTGAGCTGAGCTACACCCCAGCCCTTTTATTATTATTATTATTATTATTTTTTGAGACAGGATCTCGCTAAGTTGCTCAGGTTGGCCTCGAACTTGTTATCCTCCTGCTTCACCCTCCTGAGCGGCTGGGATTATGAGCTCACACCACTGTGCTGGGCTATACTCATGCTCTGATCAAGCATGCACCCCATTCTTGTGTCAGACCTTGCAAGAAGAAAGATCTAAGAAAAAAGAAACCTAAAATGACTCCCGGAGGCCCCATACCTTGGAGACACCAGTGGCCAGCCTTAGGGACATTCCCTCCCCGCCGCTCTCTGTGCAACGGCCAGGATTCTTTTTGTGTGTCTAGCATTATATTGAAAGCGTTTTCCTACGTTGGTGAAAATCTTTTGAAAACGACAGGTGACTGTCATTTCTTTATTATTTTCCTATTGCTATGTCTTTGGAATGACATTAATTTTTGAAATGATAAGTTATTATATTGACATGCATTCACCAAATTAATACCTTTGGTGAATAAGTTATTAAGTTATTCAACTTTTTATCCATGGAGCTGATGGTTTCCCAGGACAAATTCTCTGGGGGAGCCCCTCGGTCCCAGGTCACTAACGTGGCCCGCGCTAGGCGGTCACGCAGATGTTTCCCAGAAAGACCCTTCCGTTCACCCTGGAACCCCAGCATGGCTGGTGTGGGGTTAGCTCCCCTCCTGGCCCTTCTTGGGAAGGAGCTCTTGGAGGATTAGGGGTGGGGGTGAGTTTCTGTGACGCCTTGGTGGCTGGCATGTGCATCTTTATGGAGCTGACGGTCCTGAGGTGAGTGGTCCTCTGGGGGATGTGGCCCCTCACTTCTCCGTCCCAGCAGCCCCCTCTGACCTGGCGGCGTTCTGGGCTCCTGTGGGCCGTGGGTCTCTGTGTGGTTTCTGCTCGCAGGCTGTAGCCAGCTTTTATAAGAGGCAGCCAGAAGTGTTTTTAGTGACTTCATAGCTGCGGTTCCCTTACCCCAGCCCCCACCCCGATGTCTTTACCAATGTTTTATTGAGGGATTAAAACAAATCCGGGAATCTTTGACTCATTAGGGCTTTTATTACTCACTGAGCCTTGCAGCCATGTTCTTGTGTGTTTTGGAGTTTTCGAGTGCTGGTCAGTGGGACAGCCTCCCCCCCGCGCAGGTGTGGCTCTTTCTTGGCAGCTCCTGGTCAGCACCTGGGTCCAGCAAATGTCTGCATCCTGGGGGGCTCATCTCACCTCTGCAGGGTCATTACAAGGGTTCCCAGGGCCCCCTGGACACACCCATACTCCCCATGTCCACGAAGCCCACCCCATAAGCACAGGGCTGGCGTCTTGCCGGCTGGCTCAGGCAGACAGGGGTCACTCCAGTCTTGCAACAAAGATGTCTTATGGAGCCTGGGAGTTGCCCCGAATGGGTTTCTACTTTTTGGAAATAACTCAGCTAGATTTGCCAGGTCATGAGAGGCAGGGGATGGTTTTCTGCCAGGATGGGGAGGTTGTGCCGCCCAGTGTTTGCACTGGGGCCTGTGGAGGGCAGGGCCCTGCACCTGGCTGGCCGTCAGACCACCATTGGACCCATCTTCCAGGGGCTCCGACAGGACAAGTTTTCAATCTGGAAAGCTCCTGATTGTCCCGCTGGCTGGGACAAAGGCTGGGATTCCCCCAGAGGGGTCTTTGCACACTAGTTGAGAGAGCCTTGCCTGTGCCCCACTCTCTGCAGAAGACCCTGCAGAGAGGATGCAGGACCGGGGGCATCCACAGGTGGAGGGGTGCGGGCCACCCCTGGATCTGAGCTGTTGACACTATTCTCATGTGCTGGGTGGCATTCCTGATCCTACCAGGCAAACAGTAGGCACTCAAGGGCTGTTTGGTCTTGTTCTTAGTTGTAGCTACAAATTAATGTAGCTGTGCTAGGAGGGCGTGGCTGCTGTGTAAGCCTGGCTGTCTGGCTCAGGGAACCCTGGCTGGGGCTGTTCAGGGAATGCTGTGGTGGCCAGGTGTGGTGGTCTCTGGGTGCCACCAGCAAGTCCATTAAGGCACACCTCCCGGGAGGCCAAGAACTCTCAAGAAGACCCTCTGGTCAAGTGGTTGGGGATCCTTGCAGGGATGAGCCCTTGGGCAGTCCGGGGATGGGACGAGGCTGAGCCACTGGGGAAGGCAGGTCTGACCACGGTGACTTTTCTCCTGGAAATCTGCCTCCTCTGCCTTAACCCTGCTTGAGTGTGAAGACAAATGTGCCACTAAGGCACCAAGCAGGGAGCGCGGAATGACTTTTTAATAATCTGTGATTCGATTCCTGTCGGGGGAGGGCGGCAGGCCGTGGTCACAGAGCTGGGGAAGCTGCAGCAGCAGGCTCTGGGCGCGTTGTCTTTTCTGGTCTTTTGCTTTGCTCAGCTCTGTTCCCTGCTCACACCTGGGTGCAGGAAGTTGATACTATGGAGGGTCGAGGTCATCAGTCATCGGGGCCCACCCTTACCTCCCCTCTCCTCTCCTTAGGGTGGGGCCTGAGGCCGTGATTCTTTCTCATCAGCTCAGTGGGTCAGCTGGGTTGACCTGAGGACCCTGAGCCTTTAACAAGTTGTCTTCGTGGATGGTGTCTTATCTGGAGCAAGATGTTTGACATCTTTGTGATGGTAAACAGAGCAGTCTTCATTTTATGGGGTGCAATGTGCGAAAGTCATGTTCCCTAAGATGCTTCAAGGGGTGAGAGGTGAGGGGTGAGAGGGAACATTGTTGGGGTCTATGGGGGTAAAGAAAACACAGCCTGACAGCAGGGAACAGGCTTTATTTATGAATAAAACGTGGAAGGAGGCATCTGATCGGGGAGAGAGCCCATGAGAGTCAGAAAGCCTGCCTCCTTACATGCTAAGGGCTTTTTATGGGCAAGGAAGTGGGAGGGGTACAGGAATAGTCGTGTAAGCTGCTGGTTGGTGTGCTAGTGGCCAGGTCATCTCAGGGCAGGGCAATGGTCAGGGGACATTTTTTTTCTTTGTTTCTTTGTTCTTGGTCCTCCTCCAGCATGGCCAGGCCTCACAGTCAGACCTTCCAGTGCCCACAAGCATATGATTCAATTACGCAAAACATGTTGGCAGACTCCTGCTCATCCTTCAAAACCCCGATGAGGAAGCCGGGTATGGTGGTGCACGCTTGTAATCCCAGTACTTTGGGAGGCGGAGACTGGAGGATCCGGGTTCGCAGCCAGCCTCAGCTCTCTCTCTCTCTCTCTCTCTCTCTCTCTCTCTCTCCTTAGTGAGGCCCTCCGCAACTTCGTGAGACCCGGTTTCAAAATAAAGTATAAAAAATAGGGCCGGGGGCGTAGCGCGGAGGTAGAACGCCCCTGCATTCAATCCCTGGTACTGCAAAAAAAAAAAAAAAAACAAAACCCGATGAGGTATCGCCTCCTCCACGCAGCTTTCCCGATTCCCGGGACAGAGCTGCAGAGTTACTCACACCTCTGCCAGTGTTTTGCTGCACTCATTTCTCTCACTGGGCAGGTACTACCGATCGTAACTATTTCCTTGACATCCGTTCTTCGCCTGGATTGTGAACTCTCAATGGTAGGAACGGAGGCATCATTTGCACACCTGGCCCTGCCCGTAGTTCAGAATGGACCGTAACCACTGTCCTTCAAGATGGTGGGACACTGATAGCAAACCCCAGGGAGGGGCTGTTGGCTCATCTCGTTCGACTCTTCCTCTGCTCCTCTCTCTCAGCTGTTTGGAGGCAGCATGGCTGGGTGTGCCTTGGGAAGGGAAGAGGTGAGGCCCGCCCTGGAACCCCCTGTGGTTTGGGAACAGCGGGTTGGTGGCTGTGTCCCGAGCTCCCATGTGGGGTTACTGCCAGACATGGGGGGCCGAGGTACAACTAACTTCCTGCACTCTCAGGCGTCTGTGTGGGTTCTTAGCTGGGGATACGTTGGGCTTCCTCGCAGCATGGCGTGCAGAGCACCGGGACAGTGTCTGGCCTCAGCACTCAGTGAGGGCTGTTGCCACCATCACCTGTGGTTTGGGTGGGAACATTGGCCCCATCTCTGAGTGGAGCGATCTCATAGAATTTGGGGCTGCACTTAGACACTGACACAATGAGAAAATGCGGCGGTGGCAGGTCTGAACCCCAAAGCAACCTCCACAGCCCGGGGTCCTCTCATCAGCCACAACGCCACCATTCAGGGGTGTCTACAGTAGGTAGCAGGCAGGAGGTGGGTTGCTGACCTCCTTCGTGGCCAAGGTTTGGAGCGGGCGTGGTGACCTGAGGTCACAGTGTTAAGGGGCAGAATCTTCATTTGCACCCGGCCACCTGACCCACGCCTGGCCTTGCTCAGCCTCCGTGCGTCCTGCCAGCAGAGGGGTCCAGGGCAGAGGTGACAGAGCCATGCCGAGTGGCAGCCTGCGCCCAGACCTCTCGTCTGTGTAGTTCTGTTTGCTTAAGGGTTAAGTCTGGACATCCGTGGTGGCTGGAAGGGAGAATTTACGAGGAGGATTTATTCCTAACAGGTGGAGGGGGGCGGGCTGCTTCTGGGAGCCACTGGCAGCCTGCTGGATGCCTTGCAAGATAAAGAAGAGTGGTGGCTCCTTCCCCTGGGACCCACTAATCCAGACCGCCATCTGTCCCTGGCTCTCACAGGCCATGTCCCTCCTGGAGTCACACTCAGGTTAAGTCACTCTGCGGTAGCATAGCTTCGCGCTGTCATCCGCACACCCGCGCCAGGAGGACGCCTGTCTGGTCACAAGTTCATGGCCTGGCCTGCTTCATGTGGGGAACTGGGGCCATGTCTTAGAGGATGCCGGGAAGTGCTAGGACGCGGCCTCTTTCTGTTTTTGTTTTCTTGCTTCTGGTCTCCTTATCACCAAGATCACAGATGTCGCCAATGGAATGACCGTTTTACTAGCCAGGCAGTTCATGGACTCCTTGGGGTGAAGAAGGACATGAGCTGGGCCATGGCAGACACGTCACGGTGGTGGCAGGGGGTGATAAGCCCGCCCTCCTGTTCTGTACCCACGCTGCACGTGTGCGTGTGACACACTTACACTCAGGAGGCTCTGGAAGCTGCTCACCAGCTGTGCTTCCCGCCCTTGAGATGTAGACAACATTGGCTCCTACCCCGAGCCCACCCCCTTGCACCCGAAGACCCCGGAAGGTTTCCATATGTCTCCAGGGGCCCGGCACCTCCAGCCCTGCAGGCTCTGGGCTCCTGTTTCCTCGGTGCCTGGTGCCCCTCTTTGTAGTGCGGCTTGGGGTAGAGAGTCCCACCAGCCCTGGTGCTCTGGTATTCAGTTCCCAGTCTCACGAGGCCTCGCAGCTTCCTCTCCTCGCTCAGCTCTCCCTGCTCTATCCTGCGCCTTCTCCCTGGGCCCCAAACCCTCTACGTCTTCCTGCAGGGCTGCGTGCCCCCCCATTCCCTCCCCGTGCAGCCTTGGTGTGGCTGCATCTTCCAGAACCCACCGAGACAGTTCCCTCAACCATGCGGGAGCTCTGGGAGGTGCAAGAGCTCTGTTCCTCGTTCTCTGGGGCTCACGGTCCAGAGAAAGAGGAACCATGGGAGGCAGAGTGACAGGGAGTGATGAAGGTGACCAGGAATCAGGGAGGGCGGGCTGAGAGCCGATAGGTTAATATTTATTGACCCCTGCATTTATTTGCCAGGGCTGCAGACTCGGGGCTTAAACACAGAGCTTTATTTACTCGTTGTCTGGAGGCTGGAAGTCCAAGGTGTCAGCGGGGCTGTTTCCGCCTCGGCCCGCTCCCCTTGGCTGCAGACAGCCGTCTTCTCCCTGTGTTGTACCTCTGTGTATATCTGTGTCCTACACTCCGTTTTATTTTTGGTACTGAGGATTAAACCCAGGGCCATTTTACCTCTGAGCTATACCCCCAGCCCCATTTTATTTCTTAGTTTGAAACAGGGTCTCGCTAAATTGTAGAATGTCTTGCTAAGTTGCCTAGGCTGGCCTTGAACCTGAGATCCTCCTGTCTCAGCCTCCCAAGTACAGGGATTACAGGCGTGAGCCACCACGCCTGGCTCTAAACTTGTCTTATAAAGACCCCAGATTGGATGAGAGCCCACCCTCATGACTTCATGTTTGTTAATAACCTCCTTAAAACTCTGTCTCCAAACACAGTCACATGCTGGGTCCTGGGTGCTAGGGCTTCCACATGCAAATCTTGGGGAGACAGTTTAGCCCCTGATAGTCACCAGCCGTGGCCCGGCTCAGTGGGGAGGTGGGATCTCAGCACAATGCATCTTGGTCCCCCTGCCCCCTCGTACTGAATCCGCTCCTGGGCGAGGTCCCTGCCCTCCAGTCCTCACTGCGCGAATGGGGTGATCCTGCCCACACGGGGTATGGGAGCCCTGCACGGAGGCACGGAGGACACGTTCAACACGTAGGCTCCCCCCAGAGCTGGCTCCATGAAGAACAGAGGCTGTCCAGGGATGGGGGAACTGAGTGCACCGGCAGCTCCAGGCCTGCGCCACGCTGCTCTGTGGTCAAGTCTTGGCGCCTGTGACCTTCCAGCCGTGCCATTTCCACTGTGGTTTACCATTTACCAGGGACCCTCCGCCCATGTGATCCCAGGCCCCCACCCAAACCAGGGGTCCCAGCGATGTCGCTCAGCGGCTGGGCTGGATGGGCGTGCCCCTCCCCTGCAGCTCAGTCAGGGCCGCGCGACCTGCACCTTCAGCCTGGGCTGCCCCGTGCTGGTCCCCAAGTGGGCGCCGGAGAGCGGCCCCTCCTGTTGCTCTGCTTTGCGGCTGTAACTGCACAGGGTCCTCGGGCTCTGAGACCTTTGATTTTGTCCCACTTGCCCTCCCCTGGTACCCAGGCCAGGTCTGTCTCTGGGAGCGTCTCTTCTGCTTTCTGGGCAGAGGCTCAGAACCAGGAGTTGGGGGCTCCCCTCCATAAGTGGCCCCACACTCTTCTTCTCCCTTTGTCTCCTCCCTCCAGGACATAGCAAAATCCTTCCCATCCTGCAGTGCATGGCCCCGTGAGAATTTCCCCGCACCCAGCTGATGGAGTCCCCTCTCCCGCAAGGTCCTCAGTGCCAATTTGCTAGCCTTCCCCAGCCGCAGACTCAGAATCAGGAGGGCCTGAGGAATCCCTCCTCTGCCCCTGCCCAAGGGGCTCTAGAACCTTTCCAGAAAGAGCTTCCATCTGGAGACGTCGGCCTTCCTTCCAGAGGCCCTGCGGAGGGCAGCGGCCCCTCAGCACTGGTCACCTGGAAGTTCCTCTTGCTCGTAATCCCACCTGTCCTTATCTGCACCGGACACCCTTGGCTCGTCCTGAGCGGACGGAGGGCCGCTGGGCACGGGCAGCTGAGAGATGGTCTAAGAGCTTGAGGCCCTGGGTGTTAGGTTTCTGCTGTCTCATGTCAAGCCTGTGGCATCTTAGGGCAGGAGCAGCATTAGCATGCTCGTGTGTGGGTCACGGTGTGAGTCAGTGGGGTTCTCCAGAGAAATAGAACAGATTTTGGCTGGAAAGTCTAAAATCTGCGTAGTCCATGTGTCAGTTTGCATCCAGAGGCCAGCAGAACCAGGAAGTGCTCATGGTCCAGCTTGGAGGTTGTTGGCAGGAAGGTTGTCAGGCCTTTAACTGACTGGATGAGACCTGTCCACATTATAGAGGTTAATTTGCTTTACCTAGTCTATGATTTATCTGTTAATCTCATCTCAGAACATACTCACAGAAACACTTAGAATAATGTTTGATCAAATATCTGGCCTTCCCATGACACAGTTGACACATAAAATTAATCATTACACCTGGTTATATCACACCTGGATGGTATATCCATCCATCCATCCATCCATCCATCCATCCATCCATCCATCCATCCATCCACTTTTCCTTCCCTCTGTCCATCCATTGATCTACCCACTCATCCACTTGTCCATCAGTCTACCCACCCACCCACTTATCCATTCCTCTATTTGTCCATCCATCCATCCATCTATCCACCCACCCACCCATCCACTCACTTGCTTATCGCTCAGCACGTGTTTATGGACTCCTTACACTTTATTGGGCACTGAGACACCCAGGTGTCCATGACAACCTGATGAAGGAGACAGGTCCAAAGTAATAAGGCAGACGGTGGACCATCCTGTAAAAGAGGCCAGGCAGCACCCAGTGGGGATGCAGGAGGAGAGGATTGGGGAAGGCTTCATGGAGGAGGTGGCTGTGGCACTTTAGGAATGGGTGTGACTGCCACAGTTTGGGTGGCGGCAGGGCAGGTGTTCCAGGTTGATGGTGCATCATGAGAGGTGACAAGGAGGGGCAAGTGTCATAGTAGGGAGTGGGGCGAGACCCAGGCTGGCAGAGTGTGCACATAGTGGGCTCTTTGGGGTGGGATGGTCCTGGAGTGGGGCGGGGCTGGATCGCGGAGTCTGAGGTTTGTGCATTTGGTTTTCTGCAGGGGCTCACAGGGCCCACGGACCCACCGCGTGGGCATCACCTGGGTGTCGTCAGAGAGGTCGAAGCTCAGGCCCCATTGTTCCGCTCTGACAAGGGCCGCCATGATCCTTAGGAACATGAAGCCTTGAGAAAGCGAGGGAGCCACGCTGGCCACCGGGAGGGCGATGCTGGGTTCTCCAGCTGCATGCCTGGGCCGCAGCGTGGAGAAGCACTGGAGGGCTGGGGGTCTTGGGGGCCTCGTGGGGCTGTGGGCATATCCCAGGGGAGCGGGTGGGAGGCCTGGCTCTAGTGAGAGTGACGAGGAGGAAGGGGACATACCCTGGGGACGCTGCTGCCCTCTGAGCCAGCACGGGGCCTGTCCTCATGGGCTCCTCTCCGGTGGCACCCACACCCCAGGGCCTCAGCCTGGTGCTTGGAGCCTGAGAGCGCTGGTTAGCGGGTGAGGCATGGTGTGTGGGCTCATTATGTCACGGCCCAGGCGGCCCGGGATGGCGGATTTATTCTTTTCATCATTTCTACAGCCCCCAGGGTTCTGGTCCCGAGCTCTTAATTTGCTTCCCTGCCAAGCCCGTGGTCCATGACCTTTAGACTCCTGCTCAGCACCGACATTTCAATCTGAGCCCCCTGGCATACTGCTGGGCTCCCGCCCACGACAGCTGCTGCGTTTCTGTGGGAGGGCGCCCCGCTGTGCAGATGCCTGCCCTTCCTCCATCCTGCAGGCCTGCCGTGGGCCCCCTTGGTGGGCAGCGGTGCCGTGGACAAGTCCGGGCTCCATTCAGTCCTACTCAGCGGGGCTGGGCACAGGCTCGAGGTCTAGGCCGGTAAGGCCGGGTCATCCCTGTCCCCAGGGACACTGCCGCCTGGTCAGAGTCACGGCATCTGTGATGGGCAGCAGTGGTGGTGGCCGTCACTCAGCCCACCTCTGTGCCTCTGCTTTCTGCGGCACAGGTCCATCGAGCCCCGGAGCCTGACTTCAGTGCGCACCTGCTGGAGGTGGTCAGGCTGACAGATGTGCTGGCCCTTGGGACTCCAACACTTGGGGGACGTCTGACTTCACCCTCCAGACCTGGCTCTGGGGGTCCAGGCAGCCACCCTCGGCCATTGTCCTCCATGAGCTGTCTCCCTGGGCCACTTGAGCCGGGTCCTGTGTCTTGCTCTTAGTGTTGGGCATACAGTAGGAGCCAAGTATGTGCTTAGTGAACTCTGCTGCCCTCCAGTACCCCCTGCTTGCCACCTTACTGCCACCTGGTGGAGGGCCGCCCAGGCTCCCTGGAGTCAGCCTGTCTGTGCCAGTTATCAGTCAGGGGATGACTTGGGGCAGCAGCCGAGGAAGGCCTTGAGGAGGAGACAGGGTTCTGGCTGGACCTGTGCCTGGAATGGATGGCCGGGGTGCTAGCAGGAGAGGGTTGGGTGCAGGGTCCAAATGTCTCAGAGCTGGGCTCTGCAGCAGAACCTGAGCGGGTCCTGCTGCGCCTCCTTCTGGCTTCTTCACCTCTCTGAGCCTGGCTGTCCTGCCCGTGACGTTGGTTTTGCAGTGGGTGGGGCAGGGCCATTGCCCGTTAGTGGAGAGCACATGACCCCTGTTGACCTCTGAGGGGGCACCCGAGCACTGTCCTCTGGTTACTGTTCGCCACTGCTGCCCACACCAGGGTCTCCTGCTGCCCGGGCCCCTCCAGTAGGTTGCAGCTGGACCTGGAGAACTAGCATGGCCCTTTCCTGGCCTTCCCTTCCCAGGTGGGCTCTGTGTAAGGGGTGGAGCTGCTAAGACCCATTTCCAGAGCAAGCAACTGAGGCTCAAGGTCACACGCAGGGGCAGGTCTGGTCCCTTGGCCTTGGGGCCTGGGCCTTGGCTCTAGACCACCCAGCATTTCTGCAGGAGACATCTCAGGATAAGCACTGTGAACGTGGTGGGGTGGGCAGCCCCCTAGGGTGACCAGAGCAGAGGTGTTTGGGGCATTGTCCTTGGGAGGGTGGCGGTGAGCACCCGGGTGGAGCCCCCATTGCAGCTGGCATCCACCTGGGCTGTTCGAGTGGCCATTGAGAGCCCACGCCCTGATTGGGAGCAGGCACAGAAGGTGCTGCCCACGTCCCTCGGTGCCCGCCGTCCTGAGCACTTGGCAGAGAGACGGACTGGAGGAGCAGGTGTGGCAATGCGGCCGCGTGTTGCAGAGGGAGCGACCTCCGGCTGGATCCGAGGGCAGCTTCTCACGGCGGGCAATGTTGTTGATGTGTGATCACTTTACAGACTGTGAGGCACGAGGCGCGAGTGTCGCCAAGCCCGCGAGAGTGTTCGCACATTCACAGATCTTTCCTGAGTGCCTGTCTGTGTGCGGAGTTGTGCCAGGGGCTGGGGATGGAGCAGGAAACGAAATATGATTATCCACGCCCTCCCGGTGTCCCCGGGGGAGGAGGCATGTGGTTCATACAAACAGATAAACACGTGTGCCTTCGTACATATACATCTATGCACCTCTGCGTGTATACACACATATCTGCTCATAAATACACACACTTGTGTGCAATGGAGAAAATAAATCAGGGAGGAGCTTGAAGTGTCTGGAAATGGGGCACATTGACGTTTCTGGTAGGGTGGCCACAAGGTGCCTGAGAAGTTCCATGGGGGCAGTGAGGGAAGGAGCCATGTAGGAATCTGAGGCCAGAAAATTCCAGAAGTGAGATCAGTAGGTGCAGAGGCCCAAGGCAGGCACATGTTGTTGGGTGTGAGTGCCAGGAATGTGCCAGTGGCGGCAGGGTGGTGAGTGAGGGTCTGAGAGCGATGAGGTCTCCTACCAGGAGGCAGGTGGGCAGGTGGGCAGGTGGCCCAGGTGAGGGGGCTCTGGAGTGAACATGCCCAGCCTCTGAGTCCTTAGGAACAGCCCGTCACTGAACAGACCTTTTTTTTTGTGTGTGTGTATGGTACTGGGGATCGAACCCAAGGGCATTCTACCTCTGAGCTACACCCCCAGCCCATTTTATTCTTTATTTTGAAACAGGGTCTCACTAGGTTGCTGAGAGTCTCACTAAGTTGCTGAGGCTGGTCTCAAACCTGCGGTCCTCCTGTTTCAACCTTCCAAGTCCTGGGATTACAGGCATGCACCACCATGCCTGGCTTCAGACCTCTTAAACAGGCTCGCTTCTCCAGGAGTGAGAAGCTTCTATTGTTGTCTAGACAGAGCTGGCCTTGGGGGCTCGCGCAGCCTGGCCGGGGACCAGGCTCACCGTGGATGGGCGGCAGGGCCCACGCCTGGTCCAGCCCTCCTCACGATGCTGGCCTCCGTGGCTGGCACGCAGTCATGGGTGGCTATTTTTAGTCTGTGTCAGAGGCAAAGGAGGTGTTTGGGGCTTCCAGTCCAGCCAGCAATGGAAATAGAAATGTGAAGTTTCTGACAAGCGGCAGATAACGCGGGCAATTTTCATCTTCCTCTTTAGTAAATCCAACTTTAACAAAATTGATTGCTATAAAAATAGATGGCCTTCTCACGACACGCAGAGAAAGCTGGTGATCCAAAGGGATTCCTGCTTAAAACAATTTTTATCTCGTTATTAGGAAAAAGGCTTTATTCTTCCAGTGGCTTTGCAGGCCATGTCTACAGAGCTGCTCTTTCTAGAAGAGACCCCTCTTGGCTGCAGGCTGCAGCCTGGGACAGCAGCTCCTCCCAGGAGGACCCTCACCCCACACTCTGTCTCCAGAGAGCGGCAGTCAGGAGGAATAAGAATGAGCCCCAGACCCTGGGACTGGAGTGTGACTGGCATTTAGTACTTTTATTTTCTCGTTTTAATGAGAACCTACTATGGACCAGGTGTTGTGCTTGGTGCCACAGGTGCTGTCCTGGAGTGCCCTACCTCAGTTATCCCACCTGTAAAGTGGGAGCAGTCACACCCATCTCAGAGGCGCTGCGCGTTTACGTAAGACTGCGTGTCAGAGAGCTCCGCGGGGCAGAACATGATGAGCCCTGGCCAGTCTCCATATCTCTGTCTTTTTCCTGCCCTGTCCTGGGTGCTCTGTTGGGCGGGTTGTCTTTAAGACAGGTACCAGGATCCATCCCAAATGTGTTTCCTTTTATGTTGTTGTGAATTAGAGTCCTAGCAAGCGAATGAGCGTGAAGAGTGTGAGCGTGTAAGAGCCTCACAGGCGCGGGCCAGGGGTGTCTGTCATCTGAGCTGTGAGCTGTATTTCTTCCAGGAACAGTGTCCTCTCGGGCGCCCCAGCAGTAGAGGCAAAAGCCTCCCTAATGCGTGGTGTGAAAGCAGAGGCTGCGTTTGCAGGGGCACGATGAAACTATCACACTGCGACTGTTCAGTGAGCCAGATGTGCTCAAAATGGTAAATGATGACTTTGTTAATTTTGGATTAATAACATCAACTAGACTAAGAGTCTGGAGGTGGGGGAGGCTTGGTGTGGCCCAGGCGGGGGCTCCTGGGCTCTAGGTGCTGTTGATGATGCTCTCTGCTGTGTGTAAATCCAAATCTAGACTGAATGACCCCTTTTGAAACGTATCTAGGTATACTTTTGGTGCTCCTGGTAGGGAATTTAGGCCCCTGCTGGTAACACAACCCCAAGGAGGCAAGTCAGATGATTTTTTCCGAGTGGCCACTGAGTGGCGCTGTCGGCACAGAGCAGCTTGGTTGCTTGTGCATGGGACTGTCCTGTGCAGGTGCCCTGGTGTGCCTGCACCTGGGGTGGGTAGGGTGGGAGCTGGGCTTGGAGCAGTCTCTCGTGTTTGTGCTGAGGAGTGGGTGATGAGGATCGTGGGCTTGGTCCTGGGGAGTGTCTAGATTTCAGTAGCCCGTGGGAGCCGAGCAGGACAGTCTTGAGGTCCCCTCCCAGGTCCATCTTGACCCGTGGCTGCACTCCCCCTGCTGACCCAAGGCCCTGTGCTGGCTGCAGCTTCTTCTCCTGGTGGGGACCTGCCACCGGCTCCGTTTGGAGCTGTGTACCGCCCTCGGCCTGCTGCGTCAGCAGGGAACAGGCCACCTGTGTACCTGCCCAGGAGCCTTCTCTTGCTCTCCACTCCTGTGGCTTCTGTCCCTGTTCACTGGACAGTGGCTTCTGATGTCCCCATCCCTCCTCCCTTCTCCCCCTGGTGCTCTGTCCCTGATCCTCCGTGCGCCCAACATGCTGCCATCCGTACGAGGGGCTTCTCTTCCTCACTCGCAGGGGCAGAGGGTGGCAGCCTCGAGCCCAGCAGTGAGGGAGCGGGGCCAGGAGCTGGCCTGATCAGAGCCCTCCAGGCTCCTAACGCACGTCCCCTGGTGGCCCCACACCTGCGCTTCCAATCTCCCTCCGTGGTCTTCCGTTTTTCTATTCTTGGATCTTCCTGACCCGAGTGTCCTCCCCTGCATGGAAGTGGTCATCTCCAGCCTGGGATGCGGGAGGTAGAAACTGCTCCAGGAGCTTAGGGTGGGCGGCTGCTCCCCGGCAGGACCCCACTTGCCCCGGGGTGCGCGCCGTCTCCTTCCCGTGAAGCAGAAAACAGAGGTTCTGTTTGGAAAGTTCTGCAAAGACCACTTTCACCCTTTCAGATGTTAGGAAAAGGAATGAAAGAGAAAAGAAACAACTCTTTGATTTCTTTGTCTTTGAAGATAAAAGCTCAGGAATTTGTCAAAGAGGGTGAGGCCCGGCGCTCTGTGCCCTGTCTTGCTGAGGCGGCCTTGTGGAAGTGGCGCTGTCCCTGGAAGGGTGGGAATTCCGTGCCCTCTCTTGCAAGCAAGGCTCCCAGTGTCGCCATGTCGGTTTCCTGGTTTGTGAGCAGAACAGGGGCTCTGGTGCCACAGGGAGGGATTTGGGGTTCCATGTAGGTGTGGGTTCTAATGTCAGCTCCAGCCCTTAAGAGCGTGGGGACGGGTGTGTTTGGGGTCTTGGTGATGATCCCAGCCCAGTAGGCTCGTCCTGCACCCTGAGGAGGTGGCACCTAGCTCCACGGCAGAGCAAAGAGGGGTGGCAGGCACGGATGGGGTGGTGTTAGGGGCTGCGCTCAGCCTTGTTCTGGGGCGGGTCTCCAGGGCTGGGCCCTGATGGGGCGCTGATGCTCCACCTGCTCAGGAAGGAGAGAGGAGCAGAGACCACCAGCGTCACGCTAATCAGGTTTCACGTCTGGAAGAAATGTTTCGCCAGCAAATCACTTCGAAGACTCCTTCCTGGGGATTCATAATTTGTTTGATACGTAACTCGGTGCCATCCGGTGTCAGTGGGAATGAAAGATAAACTCTAATTTGCCGGGGAGCTCGAGGCTGGAGTGATGGCAATTAGAAGTGATTATCCTCCCTCATTCCACCAAGTAACTTCTCCCCCTTGCTGCCGAGGTCGAGGTTGCAGGCGCGGGCCACGGCTGGAATCCCCAGGGCTGCCCCAGGAGCCGGCCTGCTCTTGCTCCCAGGCGGGGGCCACTTCTGTGACATGAGGGGCAGTCTTCTAGAGCAGCCTCCTCTCAGCCCTGGGTCCTGTGAGCGTGCTGAAGCTGCAAGTTAGAAACTTCTCCCCGATGGGGCGGTGAGAATGACCAGGATGGTGACGGCCAGAGGACTTGGGGGTGTGCGGCTTGCAAATCGCCTCCATGGACAGCCTCCGGAGGTGAGGGACGTGTGTTCTACACCCGGCTCTACCCTTGGTTGCGCTTACCAGATAAAATACAGGATGCTCGGTGGAACTGGAGTTTCAGATAAACCATGAATATTTTTTAGGATAAATATGTCCCAGCAGTACCTGGGGACAGACTTACACCAAGAAATGATTCATCATTTATTTGAACTTCAAATTCAAATAGCGCATGGGACCTACACTAAAAATGATTCATTGTTTATTTGAAATTCAAATTCAAATATCACATGGGACATACTTATACTAAAAAAAGTCTGATTAATCTGTTGTTTACCTGGAATTCCAGTTTAGCTGTGCCTCCTGATTTATTTATTTATTTATTTATTGCTACTGAACCCAAGGGCGTTCTACCACTGAGCTACACCCCCAGCCCCATTTTATTTTTTTTTATTTTGAAAAAGGTCTTGTTAAGTTGCTGAGGGTGTTGCTAAGTTGCCGAGGCTGACCTCGAACCTGCGATCCTATCTCAGCCTCCCAAGTACTGGGATTACAGGCATGCACCACCACGCCCAGCGCCTCCTGTATTTTTATCTGCCTCATCTGTAGCCCTGTTGTTAGCAGTCTGGGACCTTGGCTCCTTCCACAGCTGTCCTGGGCCCTGTCCTTTCCCTGTGTGACAGAGCATGATCACTCTGGCTGAGATGACTTCCCTGGAAAGAGTGGAGCCCCCTGAGCCAGCACAGGGAGGTCGGGAAGGTGCCCAGCCCACCCAGCACACCCACCCTGCTCTCCTCTGCCTGGCAGGAGCTCCTGTCGGCCTCAGAGCTCCTTCCAGTTACCCCCGTTTCATGCTGGGAGGTAGTGCGGCAGGCTGGTGAGGGCCTGGCTGCCGGGCAAAGAGCACCGTTCTGTGAGGCCCTGGCTTCTCACTGTTGACATCTCACTGTTCTTTGTGTCCCTTTTGGACCAGGTCAGTTCCGTGGAGAAGGGACATCTGGTCTACCATGAGCTCCATGTGGGTTCCAGAGGGGCCCTTCATGCTCGTGTCCCCACTAGAGTGGGAACAAGGGGCCAGCTTCTGTTCCTCTCCTCACCCAGTTTTCATTCAATGCACTTCCCTCCCTCCCTCCTTCCCTCCCTTCTCTATCTCTATCTCTATCTCTATCTCTATCTCTGGCTCTATCTTGTACTGGGGATTGAACCCAGGGGCATACTACCTCCCAGCTACACCTGCAGCCCCTTTTTACTTTTTGTTTTGAATCAGGGTCTCACTAGGTTGTTGACAGTCTCGCTACTTGCTGAGGCTATCCTCGAACTTGTGATTCTCCTGTCTCAGCCTCCCGAGTACTGGGATTACAGGCGTGCGCCACCACGCCTGGCTCAGTGAGTATTTCTTGAGAAGCTCCTGTGCCAGGGGCCACACTGAGAACCCACAAAGCAGACGTCACTTGGTACTGTCCAGTCTTGGCCCCGCTGGCTGGGGATTTTGCTCTATCTTCCATTCTCCGTCATGGTGCTCTCTCTGAACACATCAGACCCCTGGGCTGAATGCGAGGAGTCAACGAAGGAGCCAAGGACAGAGGGGCGAAGGTCACAGGGGTCGCGGCCACGCCGTGTGGGTTCTGGATTCCCCTTCTCCACGCTGCTAGGTTGACAACATAGAGAAATGGAAGGCTTGGCGGCGTCCCTGGCTGTGACCAGGGCAGCTGTGTCACCGGGGTCGCAGGGAGGTTCCTTCTGGTGGGCGTCTCTCAGTGGTCATGTCACCAGGGGGCTTCAGCCTCCCCAGATGCCTCCCCCTCCCTGGCCACCATGCTGGCTCCGCTGGGCGCTCTGTCCGCCCTCTGTGGCTGCTGCTTGAGGGAGGGCTGCTCGATGCTTCTCTCGGGAACCTTGGAGACCCTGTGTCCTCCAGGATCAGCCTGAATCTTCCACCAGACAGACTCCCTGTCCTGTTGCCCTGCCCCCATCCCTTCCCTTCTTCTCACTGGGACCAGCCGGTGTGCTTTGCCTCCTGTGTTCTGTCTTTCTGGAATTCTGGAGTGACTTCCCACCTCCATCCCGCCTTTCAGAGCCTGCCCATGCTTCTAGTGCAGGTATGACGTCAGCCCCTGGGTAATCCTCCCCCCCAGCCCCCACCAGAATGCCCTCAGACCCCTGGGCCTGTATTTTCCCCTTTATCTGAGCTACCACTTGGTTAATCTTATACCAGAGATGGCTTTAAACATGTCTGTTTACTTGGCATGTCATCCCAGGGGGCAGGGACTGCACCTATCACCCCAAGCCACCCCCCACCACTTGGGGCACCTGGACAGCACCAGCCAGGTGGGATGAACAGGGAGCTCAGCGCGGGCAGGCAGCCGCACGTGGCCGCTCAGGCGCCGGTCCTCTCTGAGTGCCTGTTGGTCGGGGTGCCCAGACAAATGTCTGGACCTTCACTGTGAGAGGTTCGAGGTCACCCTCTGCGTGCGTTCTGGGATAGCCCTCGCAGTCATTGTGTGGGGGGTCCTGGGCCTGCCGCCACCACGGCTGCTCTCTGAGCTGTAGAAACGGCAGGGCTGGATTTTGGGTGTGGGTCTTGGAAGCCCTAGGCCTCCTTCCTCACTGCTAGACCATGCTGGAGGACCGAGGTCCTGAGAAAGGGATGTGACTTGTCCCTGGGTCGGGGTCCCTGAGACCACCCTGGTTTACAGAATTCTCTAGGAATATTCACAAGATTGAGCACACAGCTGTACTCACGGTCACTGAAAAGATACAGAGCAAAATGAGCCCGGGGAAGGCACCCAGGCAAGCCCAGAAAACCAGGCCGTGTCCCCAGACCCCTCCCAGCAAGGAGCGGTGACAACACGTGTGAAGTGTCACCAACCAGGGAACCCAGGAGAGCCGCAGTGTCACAGGGTCTCACTGGGGCTGGTCTCATGGCACCCTCGGCACGGCCTGCACCAAACCTTTAGTGGAACAGATGGAAAGCAGGTGTCAGCATAAGCCACACTGTCTACACAGTCGCCGAGACCCAGGGAGCCCCTCCTGTTGGTCGGGGTGGGTACCCTCCTGGCCTCCAGGTTCCCAGGTGCCAGCCATGTGTCAGGCCTCCCTGAGGAGAGAGGCAGGCCTGCCATGCCAACGCCCCCAGGGAGCAGAGCCCAAATGCGAACCTCCCTTGTGTCTAGTTGCACCCCCTTTCGCGGGCTCACAGCCTGACCAGATGACGGGGTCCTGGGGGGCCTGGGGGTGGACTGCGAGGGCCTGAGACCTGTGCCTGGAGGAAAACATTTTCTGGCGTGGAATTGTCCCTCTTGCTCTGTGGGCCACCCTGCCCTCTCTGCCTCTGTTTCCCCTAGGTGGAGCACAGGGGAGGGGCGGCTCCAGAGTGGGGAGCACAGGGAAGCCAGAGACCCTTTCCCAGCCTGCGCTGGACACCCTCCTCCAGCCCCCAGAGGTGGCTAGCTCTGTTCTTGGAGCCATCAGCAGCGCAGTTGGCTGCGCCCCAGCATGCTGCGGAGGCCCCTCCACTTGGAAAGCCTGGGGTGAGAGCGCCTAACTCCTATATTAGCCCGTGTGGTTTTTATCTCCAGTCATTCTGCAGATTCACGCGTGGAGAGAGGCTGCAGGCCGGGCAGCCCATCTACTGGATAGGGTGTCTTTTCTGCAGGCATGCATGGCGGGCCAGCTGGATGTGATGCACCGCGCCCTCCCCGCCTCCTCAGGCCGCCTGGCTGCATGTTCGCTGCAGGGTGCTGCAGGTCTGCCAAGCCCTTGCAGGGCCCCGGGCTCCTGGGGTGATGGAGAGCCAGTGAGAGCAGGCGCTGCAGAGGTTAGGCCTTGGCCCTGCATCCCCCGGTTCTGAGCACCAAGGGTCCCACCAGGGAGCCCTGCAGAGCCCCTTTGTGCCATGGCCCTGACACCCCCACCCGCCCTGCCCCCGCCTGCTTCCCCAAACCCTTGTTTCAATAATTAGGGGAAATCCTTTTTGGGCAATTAGGAGAAGGTACTTGTAGCCAAAACAGGCCTCTCACCAGTTTTTGTTCTGGGAGGTTTTTAGAATGTTCCTGATTGAACCTCCAGTGTTAATATGCAAGGCAGCAAGATCTGGTGAGCTCAGCCAGCTGGGCGGGGAGCTGGGGGAGGGGAGGAGGCAGCCCTGGAAACCAGTCCCGGGGACCCAGTGGAGGCTGGGGAGTGACAGCGGGCCAGGAGGCTGGGCCTCTTCTCCCCCTTCCCTCTGGAATTCATCAGGAGCCGGAAGGAACCCCTTCGGAGTGGCCACTTGAGCCCCTCTACCTGGCTGCCTCCCTGAACGGGGGCTCCGTGGCTAGGAAATGGGCAGAATGGTGGTGGCGCCCCAGCCCTGCCCAGTGCGGCGGGAACGCCCAGGTGGGGAGTGACCTGGTGCTCTGCGGTGTGCAGGGGCCTGGTGTCCTCCAGACACCCGTTTCAGGACCCGTGTGGGTTTGAGGCGGGAGAAATTGGTGAGCCAGCCTGATTTCATTTCCCCGGGGAACGACCTGAACCTCGGACTCAGGAGACCTGGGGTCATCTCTGCCTCTCACCCGACATGGCCCCCGTGCTCCCCGAGCCTCCGCTTCTCCAGCTGTTACGTGGGAGCCATGTCAGCACCTCCACGCAGGCTTAGGGCGGGCTTCCGGATGCGCACGGGGCACTCAGCGCCTGGCTCAGATCCGGATGGACGTCGGCTGTTGTTGGTGATATTATTATTCCCTCCCATGTCCAGTGCTCAGAGCAGGCCTGGTGCTGGGCAGGTGATGAGTGGATCGGAACCAAGTGGCTTTTTACTGGGTGTAGACCTGGTGGCTTTTCACTGGGTGTAGACCTGCGTTGCCGCCTGGGGTTTCAGGACCTGGGTGCTGTCCTTGCCATGGGGCCTGAAGGACAGGCAGGAGCTTTACAGATGAAGGAATGGTACTCAGAGACGGCAAGTCACTAGTGCAGCGTAACACAGCGGGGCTCCAGGCGCTGAGATGAAGTGAGATGGCGTGGGCGGAAGGGATCAAGTGGACTGTTGTCATCATACCTTTGGCCACCGTGAGTGTCCTACGCTCCCCAACCTGGCTGCCAGGAATGCTTATGTGAAGCCACATGGTCTGACATAGTTTAGACCCCCACAAGGACTTCTTCTGAGCTGACCTCAGAATTTTCCAACTGCGGCTGGACCAGAGGTGGCCCTGAATGGCCTGCTTTTGCTTTTTGGAACCATTAGCAACCCGTCAGGTTAACAGAAGCCAGAGAGCCTGGCCTGGCCTGCACTGTGAGCTCCACGAGGAGGAGGATGTAGACAGGGTGACCTCATGGGCGGGGAGAGACACAGAGGCCCAGGGGCCCCTGGGTCACCCTGGGATCTGGGCCCTGGCCTGTGGGGATGAGTGGTCTAGGAACTGTGTGTGGTGCTCGAGGGGCCGCTCTGACCTGGACAGCTGTGTGGGCAGATGCAGGGGTCCTGGGAAGCAGCCGCTAGTCCATCTTAGGGCTGAAATTCAGCTCCAAACTTTCATGGAGATGGAGGCCCCTCTGGGCTCTCGAGGAACGCAAGGAGTCTTGGGGTGACCTCCACATCTGCTCGGAGCCCTGCAGCCCTGTGACCACCCCCAGCCCTCCTCTCTGAGGCTCTCCCCAGATCCCAGCGGCTCCCGAGCCCCGACCTCCCCTGTGGTGCCTCCCGCAGATGGACGCTTTCCTGTTGTGGCTCTGGAAGATGCGCCGAAGGCCCCCAGGTTGCCTGCCCTGGCAGCGGGAAAGGGGTGTGGTGCCCCTGATTTTTTATTCTGGCTTTTGCTGCCTCTGCGTAGGACCTGGGTTCTTGGGGGACCCCGGGATCAGAGGACCCTGGTGACCTGGAGAGGGCTCCATCTCTGGAAGACAGGCAGCTCCAGAAATACGCAACTTAGTTAAAAAGTAAGGGAGGTGGTGCCAGGCATGGTGGTGCACACCTGTAATCCTGGTGCTTGGGAGGCTGAGACAGGAGGATCATGGGTTCAAGGCCAGCCTCAGCTACTTATTGAGGCTCTCCACAAATTTTAAAAAGGGCTGGGGGTGTAGTTTAGGGGTAGAATGATAGAGTGCCCCTGGGCTCAATTCCTAGTATATTAAAAAAAAGACAAAGGAGGTGGCCGTGTCCGCAGAGCTGCAGGGGAGCAGGGCCCATGACGGGACCGGTGATAGGGCCCCAGAGGCCACTGGGTAGTGAAGGGGGAGCCCCAGAGGCTCTGCTATGTTTCTGGGCTGGGACCTGGGAACTCAGACGAAGCCACAGAAGCGTGTTATGAGGCCTTAGTGGCAGAGGCCGTCCGCCCGATGGTGCTTCCCAGGCCCCGTGTTCCCGTCAGACACCGAGGAGCCCGGCCAGTGGGGGCCAAGGAAGGCTGCAAATGGGGGTTTGGGGATTGATGGTGACTGGAGGCGATGAGTCCCTTGGGATCACACTTGGTCCTCACTGCCCTGGGTGGGGACAGTGTCCCCGTGTCACTGATGAGGAAGCCGAGGCTCTGAGAGGTGCCCTCCCGTGTCAGGCACACAGCTGGGCCTGTTGTGCTGGGATGTCAGGAAGGGCTGGAGACCAAGGAGCCGTCCTGGAGGAGCAACAAAGCGATGACGATTGAGGGAGTATGTGTGGTGTCAAGGACGGCGCACTCAGTGAGCTCAGCACTTATTTGGCACCTACTGTATGTCGCCTTCATGCTGGGCCTGGAGGCTCACAGTACACAGCAGGGACGCCTGCTCACCTGCGCCTGTGTCCTGGTGTGCTCTTACGTAACATCTGCCCACCACTGCACACTTGCCTGGGCTTCCCGGGCCCGCGCAGAGCCAGGGCCAAGGTGGGTATCCGCTAGCTCTCACCGCTGCCCATGAGGCAGGACAGCTGCTTCCCATCTTACGAGAGAGGAAAGTGAGTCCCTCCTGGCCAACGTGCAGTGGTTAGCAGGGAGCTGTCCCCTGAGCAGCCGCCGGAGCCTGGCAGGGTCACAGCTGAGGGGCTGCGGTGAGATGGGCCAGGGACCAGGCAGGTAAGGTGAGTGAGTGACGAAGGCCAGGGAGGGCAACAGGGTGTAGTTGGGAGTGGGGCAAACTGGTCAGCATGAGCCCTGCCTGAAGGTCTTTAAACCAGAAAGAATTTAAGACCACGCGCTGGTCAAATAAAACCTGAAAAACCAAAAAGGGCCACATTTGGCCCACGGGCTCTAGGGCGTGACTGTTGACTGTTGGGGATCTGGGCTGGCCGGGGGGCAGGGAGTGTCTGTCCAGAGCAGGACCCCAAACCTTGCTTTGGCCTCTGCCAGTTTTGCTTCTGATCTGTGTCCTGTGACCTGAGGTTGGTCAGTGGTTCTCTGTCCCCAGGTATGGGATGGATGGGAAGGTGGCGGCTCCCAGCAATGCCGTCCTGAGCCTGGGCTTTGAGCCCTGCCACACCTGGACTCTGTCACTGTCTGGGAGTGACAGCCCCCACTTTGTCAGGCCATGCATGGGATGGTGACAGGGACAGTACATGGGTCCTGACCCCAGGAGCCACTCCCAGACATGCAGACTCCCTTATACAGGCTCCACTCTGCTCCCCGAGAGCTGGGGACAGTTCCGAGGCAGGGACTGTGGCAGGACCCTGTGTGGCAGGGTTGTGGGCTTTGTATCCCATTTGGTGGAGGAGGGGCATGAGCCCTGGGGATGGTATGGGACCCTTCAAAGCTAGTGGGACTGTGGAATCGGACTCAGGGGGCACCAGAGCCTCTGCTCAGCACCCCGAGTGTGAGCTGAGGCCTGGACCTGCCTCCTGCCCCGGCTTCCGGGCACTGAGTGTCTGCGGGCAGGGAGGACAGGAGTTGGCTACATCCTGGCCCCACACTGGCTCTTCAGGGGCGCGGGCCTGGCTGCTGGGCTCTGTCAGAAAGGGGTTGTGCCAAATCCCTGGGTGTGCAGGAACCCCGGGAACCCCATTTTAGGAAGCTCTGCATGGCCCGTTGATAACACTATGCTGTGGCTTCCATCCCCGGCAAGGACTGACAGTAGCCACAGCCGGCACAACATGCCAGGACCGAGCGCCAGATCCTCCCCAGCCCGGGTCCCCATGCCCCCAGCGCCTCCCCTCTGGGTCTGATATCCGGGTACCCGGCCACATCATTCAGGACCCCCCTCCTCGAGCCCCTCCTTCCTCAGTGGAACCTGAGTCCCTGCATCTCATCTGTAGATTTCAGGATCCAGATCCGGGCCCCTCTAGGGTACATTAGAAACCAACTCGCCAGTGGCTCGGACGAAGCCCAGGTCTCATCAGTGGCTCTGGGCCAGTGTCCGGCCTGGGAGCAGGGTTGGTGCCCGTGGGCTGGCTGAGGGCCTTTGGTGCTGGAATCCCAGGGGGACGGGTGGGGAGTCAGGCACACTCTGCGCATCTGCTCGCCAAGGTCTGCGTGAGTGCCTTCCCTTGCCCCTGGCACGGCCTCAGCTACAGCTTTGGCACGGGCGGAGCGGGGATGGCAGCAGGGAGGGTCAGTGACACCTGCTTCCCCTCGTGGCACTGTCTACCTCCACCTGCCGGTCCTGCTGGCAGGCTCCTCCCACCCTCCCAGCCTCTGCCCACTGGCTGCTTCCTGCAGGAAGCCTCTGATGTCCCCTGATGCCCTGTCCCGTCCTCTTCAACTCTGTCCTTTCCCGGGAGCCTTGGGCATGCCACACACAAAGCACGTGCTCTGGAAGTATCTGCAGGGCAGGCGAAGCCGGACTTGCCTGTGAGACCTTGGGCCAGGGGAGTGCCAGCCTGCCCGGCTGCACATCTGCATGCCCCCGGTTGCTCTCTGAGCCCGTGGCCATCTGTGAAACTCTGGTGTAGACTGCAGTGTGGCCCCAAATGAGTCCAGAAGCGGGAGGCTTCTTTGCCCGCTCGGGATTATTTTTCTGGCTGAGCCTGACGTGGCTCACTAAGAATTACATACTGTGAACGCACGTTTCTGTCTCTGGTGTTTCTCTGCTTTTATTGGAAACGTTAATGTTTCTGGGTAATGAAATCCATTATCTGGTTTGCAGTGGAATACTTAGAAGAGAAAATTATTGGCACGAATAAACAATGTGATATTTGTACCCAAACATTTCTTTAAAATGTAATGAGAAACATTTCTTTGACACTTGCGGCACTTGGGTTGTTTGGCCAACTGTAAACAGTGTCGTAAATGGTGAGGGCGACGCAGATCTGTTAGGCTTCCCCCTCCCCGGGAGACGTGCGGAGCGCGTGGGGCAGCAGGCGGGTCTGGACTCGATAATTGCAACATCAGTACTGCGTCCTGGCTGTGCGACTCACCTCCAGTTCCTCATCTGTAAACAGGAGGATGACAGCCTTCCCTTGGTTTGCTATGAGGATTGGAGACATTATCCGAGGAGTTCTGGTCATGAGAATGCGGGTCACGAGTGGTGGCCATCATCAGTGCCGGTAGCCACGTCACCTAGCCTGGGCGCCTGGTTTATCTCCTCCATTTTCTCACCTGCGGAAGGACAGGCTTTGATGAGTTCATTTTATGTTACTTTATTATTTTATCTTTTGGGTACTGGGGATGGGCCCCAGGGGTGCTCTACCACTGAGTTACATCCCCAGCTCTTTTTAATTTTGATTTCGAGACAGTGTCTCCCTAAGTTGCCCAGGCTGTCTTGGTGCTTGCGATCCTCCTACCTCAGCCTCCCTAGTTACTGCTGGGATTACAGGCGTGCTCCATCATGCCCAGCTTGACTAGTTCATTTTTAAAGGTCCCTGTCCTTTATTTAATTTCATTTCTCTTTCCAAGCATGCATCTATTTTGTAGCATTTATATTATTAAAAGTCCTACGCTTTAATCAGACTTTCGCAAAAGCACCTTGTCACCTTAGGGAGGCAGAGGACTCCACCCTGGTCCTGGTGAGAGAGGGGAGTGAGTCAGGCCAAGGTGTGAAGCAAGCTCAGGATGTAGAAGCCTAAGAGCTCGTGGCTGGGACCAGAGCAACGGTGACTCGATGGGCCTCAGCTGCCTCCTTCTGAAACATCACTGGCCCTTTAATTTTTATTATAAGTCAGTTTGGCAGTGGTGTGTGGGATTATCAGTGGGTTTGTATTAGTCAGGATATCTGGGTAATGCCGCAGTAACAAACATCCCCAAATCTCAGTGGCATAAAATGATCATTTATTATTATCTCTCCTGGTTATGTGGCTGGTGTGGTTCTTGCATGGCTGTGGTCAGGGTGGGCTGTGTCCTTGGAAGGCTGGGCTGGGCTGACATGGCTGGAACAGCTGGGGCTGCAGGTGTCACCCATTTTTCATGTGGCCACCTCATGTCGCTTTGCCAACCTCACAGCGTGGTGGTCACAGAGCCAGCATTTCAACCACAAAAAGAAGCAGCCGCCGTCTTGCTCACACGTCTACACTGCAGCAGGGGCACTACACCAATGATACCAGGACCCACAGAGTTCTCCTCTCCAGTAAGAGATGGGTTTATCCGCTGAGTGGTACTCACCTGGGCCCTCCGCACACTGGGGCAGGGAAGGCTCTCCTGTAAGTCGGGGTCAAGTCCTGCTCCGGCGCGGCACTGTCACCTGGGCCTCCGTCTCTGCGGGCCTCTCTTCTGTAGGCTGCTCCATACATAATTGAGAAAACCCCATGGCTCCTCTGTAACGGGAAGCACACGGCCTTCTGGTGTGGTTTAGAGTAAGCGGCTCATTCCAGAGACATTTCGTTGAGAGTATTAATAAAAACAACAGGCATTTTTGTGTGTTTCCATAGAGACTTCCCAAGATTTATGTCCCCGAGACATATCTTTGGATCCCGTGGAATAATTGTCTTCCACACGTCCCCTGACACTCTGCAGGTCTCCTGGGCCGAGAGGCAGATGTCATGGGTATTTGCATATGAGATGCAGAGGGGATGTTCCCAGGCTGCCCCGGGGCCTTTCATGTGCCCGAGGTGTCGGGCGGGTGCGGAGGAGAGCGGAGCGGCTGGGCAGGCGGCCTGCCCCATCTGCAGCTGGGCTGCCAAGAACTCTGGGTTCCTTTTCGCTTGGACACTGAATAGGAGAAACCAGCCTTTCACTGCAGGCAAAAAAGAACGAGGCCTTTTAAGATGGACTCCTTGCCTGAGCGGCCACGGCACCAGAGCAAGCTGGCCTTTGGGTGTGAGCTAGCGCCACGGGCAGCGTGGGATTCTAGTGAGGGCGCTGGAGCAGGAGCAGGGAGTGCAGAATTCTTGTCTCTGTCTGCCACCAAAAGGCTAAGAGAATGGAGCAAGAGAGAGCTCATTGGACCCGTTTCCCTGTCTGTAAAAGGGGCACGCCAGGGTGACATTTGCGGTTGACAAAAGCGCAGTTCAAGCAAGCACAAGAGAAAAGGAGGAGTATACAGGAAATTCCAGGGCTGGATGTCTGTCTAGCTTCAGGCATGGCTGGATCCAGGGGCTGGAACAGCATCTTTTGAGCTCTGTCTCTCTCTCTCTCTTCTATCTCTGGGCTCAGCTACATGGAGGGATTTATCCTGGAGTGAGTGAGGAGTCATCATAAAATTTTATTAGGGCCGGGCGTGGTGGCGCACACTTGTAATCCCAGTACTTAGGAGGCTAAGACGGGAGGATCCGGGTTCGCGGCCGGCCTCAGCCACTTAGGCCCTCCGCAATTTAGTGAGACCCTGTTTCAAAATAAAGAATTAAAAAAAAAAATAGGACTGGGGGTTTAGCCCAGAGGTAGAATGCCCCTGGGTTCCATCACCAGTACTGCCAAAAAAATTTTTTATTAGGGAATTGAACAAACAAAATTTTTAAAATAAACATGTCTGCCTATCTTGCCAGCACGAAGGGTTGGTGGGAGGACAGGGCTGAGTTTTGCCTCGCCCATTTGTAAGAGGGCCTTGTGTCATGGTGTCCGGGACAGCTACCCACGGCGTGCTGTTCTCAGGACCAGCAGTAATTGTAAATTATGGGAAGAGAGTCTGGACCGAGTTGACCAGGATTCCAATGGCTGCTCGGGTCCTCGCGTGGCCCTGTGGCTCCGGGAGGGGCAGCCACAGCCCGTGGCTTGGTGTCTTCCTCGGCAGAGGGTTTGAGAGCATTTGTGGGTGCCTAAGGGGCCGCAGTGAAGGTGAGGGTTACCGTAGAACGGTGCCCAGATGTGGTGCGGCTCTGAGTGCTGACTCCCGCCTGGCCCCTGTCCCCTCCACAGCCCGCTCGGCCCCTTTGGCACCTGGAGCGTCCAGCTGCCTCTTGTCCACCTGGCTGGACTTCAGTTCGGCCCCTCGCTCTGGGTGGCAACTGGCCACCCTTGGTTCCACTGCTTAGGAACAAATTTGTTTCATACTAACCATGAGCGGGACTGGCTAACGAGTACTAGCACAGTGGCCTCTGTCCCAGGCTCCTTCTGCCTTCCAGCTCTGCTGTCCCCAGCATGTGGCTCTCATCCTTATGTTACAAGATGGCTACCATACCTCCAGCCATCACGTGTTCATTCTGGGCAACAAGGAGGGGAGAAGGAGGTCAGGAGCAAAGAGAATCCTTCAGAGAGCCTAGGTGTTTAAAAAACGACACCAGAAGCCCCAGTGACCTTCGCATACGTCTTATTGGTCAGACTGGGTGACATGGCCGCCCTTGGAGTACGGGAGGCAGCAGGACGGCAGGTGTCTCAGAGGAGCACATGGCCTTGCTGGGCCGAGTCAGGCCAGAACGGCATGGGAGAAGGGGAGAGAGGGCGCCCAACTCAGCGTCTGCGGCCGAGGGCTGGTAATGCCGTGGTGTCTGTCAACCTGTCCCGTGGCCAGGCCCCTGCAGGCGATCAGGCTGATCATGTGGCTTGGGAGGTGTGTGTGGGGGGCAGGGCCCGCCTTGGGCGACCCCAACCTCAGCTGGGGGCCCCCTCCCTGGTGACACAGTTCTCCCTGGCTCAGAGCTGCCACATGTAAGAGCGCGGTGGAGCCAGGGGAAGCCCAGACAGGAGAGTGGAGGCAGGGCCTTCCTGGTGGAGGGCGCCGCTAAGCAAAGGCCCCATGGTGGGAAGCTCTGGGAGGTCAGGGAGCTGGGGGCCAGTGCGTCTGGACCCCAGGAGTAACGGGGACAGGAGGCAGGCTGGAAAGGCCTGGTGGGGTGCATGTCCGGAACAGCCTGTGAGGCTCTGGGGGCCGGTCAGGAGGGGTTCTTCACCCCGTTTTTTTTTTTTTTTTTTTGGTGGTACTGGGGATTGAACCCAGGGGCATTTTACCTCTGGGCTACACCCCTAGCCCTATTTTTTATTCTTTATTTTGAAACAGGGTCTCACTAAGTTGTGGAGGGTCTCACAAGTAGCTTAGGCTGGCCGCGAACCCGGATCCTCCCTCTCATTCTCCCAAGTACTGGGATTACAAGCGTGCGCCACCACGCCCAGCTACCCCATTTGTTTTTGAAATGCTCCTGTATTGGTTGAACTTTTTATTACTTTTTTTTTTGGTGTGTGTGGTACTGGGGATGGAACCCAGGGGCGTTCTACCTCTGAGCTACACCCCCGGCCCTATTTTATTTTATTTATTTATTTATTTTTTGCAGTACTGGGGATTGAACCCAGGGACATTTTACCTCTGAGCTACACCCCCAGTCCTATGTTTTATTCTTTATTTTGAAACAGGGTCTCGCTAAGTTGCGGAGGGCCTCACTAAGTAGCTGAGGCTGGCCACGAACCCGTATCCTCCGGTCTCAGCTTCCCAAGTACTGGGATTACAAGCATGCGCCACCACGCTCGGCCCTATTTTATTTTATTTTTTATTTATTTATTTATTTATTTTTTGCGGTACCGGGGATTGAACACAGGGGCGTTCTACTTCCACGCTACACCCCTGGCCCTATTTTTTATACTTTATTTTGAAACCGGGTCTCACGGAGTTGCGGAGAGCCTCACTAAGTAGAGAGAGAGAGAGAGAGAGAGACAGGGAGAGAGAGATAGAGACAGCTGAGGCTGGCCGTGAACCCGGATCCTCCGGTCTCTGCCTCCCAAAGTACTGGGATTACAAGCGTGCGCCACCACGCCCAGCGTCCTATTTTATTTTTTACATTGAAAAAGGGTCTCAGTTGTGGAGGGCCTCACTAAGTTGCAGAGGCTGGCCTTGAGCCTGCGATCCTTCTGTCTCTGCCTCCCAAGTGCTGGGATTACAAGAGTGCACTACTAGTTTACATGACTTTTATAATGAAAACCAATAGAGCGCTTTTACTTTTTAAAGGAAAGGCTCTAAATACACCCCAGAATGTCTTTGTGTGCAGACAGCCCTCCTCCTTCTACATCCAGATGCCCACAGTGACCATGCAGTTTATCACCCCGGCCAGGATGCCTTCGAGAGAAACTGGGCAGGCTTGATAATGCGCCCACGTGACAGGCCAAGTTGAGGCCTCCTCAGGCATGGGGGGGCTTCCCCAGCGAGGCCTGGAGTAGATGAGGTGCCTAAAAAAGCCTCCAGCAGGCCCAGCTCCTCATGGGTGGCAACCCGAAACAGTGACTGTTATTTTGTTTTGGAAAATTTGAAACAGTCTCCTGGAAAGTCATCTCTATCACCCAGATGCAGCCTCGGGAAGCTGCGAGCTGGTCCCATCTGGCCCGGCATCCTGGACGCAGACCCCAGCTGGGCCCTGCACCCCTGGATGTGGCCTCAGAACCCTGCCAAGTTTCTCCCCCCCCCAGATGCAGCTGGGGGCCCAGGGGTCCCAGCAGTGACAAGCCTGTAGATAGAGAAGTCTCCCTCTCTAAGCTTCCCGCCTCCTGCAGAGGAGGCCGAGGACGTCCCTGCTATGGGAGGAGGAGCTCAGGTTCTGTCCTGAGTCTGAGGCCCGTGTCTGGCTTGCGAGGACGCCCCTGCTATGGGAGGGAGGAGCTCAGGTTCCGTCCTGAGTCTGAGGCCTGTGTCTGGCTTGCGGGAGAGCCTGGAGCTCAGTCGGGCTAGGACAGGGACAGGCCGGTCAGAGCGGGCGGTGGTGCAGGGACCTTCCGCTCGGGTTTGCGGGACCTAGCTGGTTCTTCTGCGAGGCCTCAGAGAGTGGCTGCTGGCTAACCTGGTCATCCTGAGAGGCTCAGACCAAGAACAGCAGAGCGTGAGGCCAGCCTGTGCCAGAAGCAGCCCCGGCGACTGCCCTCCATGCCGTCTGGGGGGACGAAGCTCCCGCCCCTCGGTTGGGCTGCACATGGCGACTTCCACACAAAAGGACTGTGCTGGGCGGGGCAGGAGAGGGGCCCCAGGTGCGTGGACAGGAGGCGCTTCAGACCTGTGTTCATCCTCTCAGGAACCCACAGCCCGGCCTGACCATGAGAAGAATCTCCCACGGGTCCCCAGAGAGGGACACCTGCGTGTCCCGAGCAGTGCTCCTCAACGCTGCCATGCTGCAACATGTGAGGGCCAGCTGAGAAAGAGGAGGCCGAGGAGGCCAAGTGCCACGGGGGTCCCGGTGGGGTCTGGGACAGGAGAGGGCATTAGCGAACATTCTGAGCTGAGGAACCTGGGTAAAGCGCCAACTCCAGTGACCGTGCCCCGCCTCTGCGCCGGGTGTCCTCTCAGAGGGACGTGGGGCTCGGTGTGCACTCCTGTGACCGCCTGTGCCTGCCTGTGACCTGAGACTCTCCTGAACTAGGTGTCAGATAAACAGGCACCCAGATCAGTCCCTTCCTGCACTCCATCCCAGGGCAGAGCAAACCCCTTCTGTGTCAAGTCCCCCACTGTGGAGTCCCCAGGGGTGGCCGCAGGACTCACGCGGGGCTTCTGAGAGTGGAGTGGGGCTCCTGGCTCATGTGTACCGTGTTTCTTCCCCCTCCCCACCCTGTGTCCCCCTCCCCTGTACACACACAGGGGCACAGGAGTCCCGCCTCCATCTAGGCCAGGAGCGCTGATTGGCTGTCTGGGATTGGGGGTGTGTTCCTGTGTCTAGCGGGCAAAGGCCTGGGATACTGCTCAGCACCCCCTGCGCCCCCACAATAAAGGATCGTCTTCATGCAAATGTCAATAGTGCCGGCGTGGGGTTCCTCGTCTGGAAGGACACACGGAGGCCAGCTCTGGCCTCAGCTGGGCAGAACCTATCCGAGTGTTGGCTCTTTGCTGGCCACTCACCCTTTCTAGAGACTTCTTCCTTGTTCACTAATGGCTCATGCTCACGGTGCCCAGTGCTCAGGTGGACCCATCAGCCCTCGCGCCTCCTCCAGACGCGGGTGCTGCGATTGTTGTTGTGTTCCTTATGCAAAGGGCTAAACCCAGACACAGAGAGGTTAAGCAGCTTGCCTCAGGCCGCACAGCCAGCGGCGCCTGAGTTGAGTGTTCAGCCCTGCAGCTGCTCCTGGAGGCCACAACAGTGAGCGGCGTGCCAGACGCCTGTCCCGTGGGCGCCAAGGCTACAGTGTGAGCCGTGGTGGGCAGATGCGTTGGCACGGGCCCTGGGCTGAGGGGAAGGGTCTCTGCCCAAGCCTGGCCTCACCCGGGCCCACGCTAGGCCATGGTTGGGCACTCACTGGCCGAGAGCGGGCACCGCCCCAGCCGCTCATCCCAGCCCCCCGCGGCCGTGGGCGTCAGCGGTGCCATGGAGACGCGGCTGTCTCCAGGCACACGGGTCGTCATTAATTCGCTGCTCCAGGCACTTGCTGCTGATTTGAGCAGCTCAGTGAGAACTTCTCTGCGCCCCTCGGAGAGAGCCGTCCAGCTGTTTTAACATCTGGGACCTGCGGGCAGGAGGAAGAAGGGATATTAATAGAATGTGTGGCGCGGTGGCCGGCCTCCCTCCGGCCCTGGCGTGGGGACAGTGATGTTTTCCTGCAGATTAGTGAGCTCCTTGGTCCCTTATATACCAGCAGCACAAATCCAGCAGTCACCCCAGTGCCCTGGGCCAGGAGCACCCAGTGAGACCCTAAGCAGGGGGAGGGGCAGATTTTGCTCAGTGCTGTCCCTGGAGAAGCCGTGTGAGGGTGTGGAGACCCCTTCTCCCGGGGACACCTGTAAGCTCCTCTGGGGGGGGGCAGGGTGGGAGCCCCTCCCCTTCCCATGGTTACAGAGCGGCTCCTGGTGGGGGAGGCCCACCCCTTCATGGACTTCCCGAGCTTTAGGTTTGTCACCTGTAAAAGCAGGGTACAGGAAGAGGAGTGGGCATGTCAAAAGCCCTTGCAGGCGCGGAGCACTCTGTGGGGGCCCCCTTGCCTCCACACCCCTCGCCCTCCTCGGCTTGCTGGCCTGGCTCCTCCGGGTTTGGCCGATGGTGGGCACCTGCCAAGAGACGCAGGAGGGAGAGGATGGCGTTTTCCTCTGTAGCCTTCGCCCTGCTTGCTGGTTCCTCTGCAGCTCCACAGGTGGCCCTGTCACTCCCCGGGTGCCCTGCTCGTCTTCTGCCCCCTTCACTGCCGGAGCGGTGGTGGGGCGCCCAGCACTTCCGTGGGTCCACGAATATCTTTTCTTTAGCCTCTCTTCCGTCCACGCTTTGCAGGCCTGGCGGTTTCTTGCGTGGCCCGGGCTAGATCAGCCATGCTCCTGGTGCGGTCCTCACGTATCGTAGTGCAGAAGTGGCACCACTGCCCTCTTTTTGCACACGGAGGAGCGGAGGCCCAGGGGGTGCAGTTGCCGCCCTGGGGGCTTCGAACCCGGCTACCTGACTCAGGGTGTCCTGGGACCTTCGCTTCTAGCATGCCGGGCCCATGGGGTTGTGCCATACATAGGCCAGGGCACGGAGGGGGCACTGGGGACTGGTGTTACATGGAACTTCCCTAGCGAGAGCCCTGGGCGTGCCAGACCCATGGCCGCTGGGGTGCAGCCCCCTGAAGCCCCCACCCATCCTTTGCTGTCTTCTATTCCCTGGTACTCCCTACCCATCGCCATGTTCACCCGCTCTTGGGATTCACAGCGTCTCTGCCATGGCACAGACATGAACGGAGGCTCGGGAGGGGAAGGGGGCTGTGGGTGCAGAGGGGGCGCAGACCCGCCCCTGCGTGGGGCCGACTCCAGTGTTACCATTGGCCACCCAGTGTGGTGGGCAGGGCAGGCTCCCACCGCCTAGGCCGCTGCTGCTGCCGCTGCCCAGGGTCGATGGCTGTTTGGGGAGAGAAGGGGGGTCTGCAGCTGTGGGGCCACGGCCCGCTGCCTCCTCCCGGCTGGAAGAGCAGTGGGCGGGAGGGCAGGACGAGCAGCTCTCTGCCCTTTCCCTCCCAGGACAGGGCAGAACCCTTCCAGAACCCTTAACCTTTCCCCGTGAGCGCAAGGAACATGAGCAGCCAGAGTGGGCAGAGGGCACCACCCCATGGCGCCCACCCCGCGTGCTGTCCTCCTCCATGGAGGGATATCCCAGGAGGGCCTGAGGGCCGCAGCTGCTCCATCTCGCCTCCTCCATCTGCCCCATCTCATCGACCCTCCCAGGACTCTGAGCAACAGATTACCTTGATCCATTAATGGGTTGATTGATGGGCTGGTCCTGCAGTCACTCAACAAACATCTCTCTTGCTTTGCTGGCCCTGGGTCAGTGCCACAAGGGCCTCGAGGGTGATTCCCCACCGCGGAGCCTCGGGCTGGGAGGCCCCTCAGGGTTGGGTCACTGAAGGGCTCATGGGAGGTCGTGAGAGTGGAGGGAGCCGTGTGTGCGGGGAGGCGGCTGTGTTTTACCTGGAGCAGGTGCGGGGTGGGTGGGGTGGGGTGGGGCGCGAGGTGGCCATGGAGACTGACTAGACTACACACCGAGCTGGGGCTGGCTTCGGAGGGCCTGTGGGGGGCTAAGCTGAATGAGGTCCCTGGTCTGCACCTGGCCCTGCTCCTGTCTTGGTGTCTGGGTTCGGAAGCGGGACAACACCCAGTCTCATCCCACAGGGCCTCTGCGTGCCAGGACAGGCCGCCTGTCTGGCGATAACAGGACTTGTCCCAGAATCCCCGAGAATGATACTCGCTTCTCCCATCTCCATCAGGGGCTGAGGCCAGGCCCTCCCTCCCCAGCCCCAGCTTCTCCCTTTGCCATGACCTCCAGGAAGCCGCCCTGGATTGGGCACCAGACCTGGCCTGCGAGCTCCTGCCAGCTCCTTCTCCGCCTCCTGTCCCCATCTCTACAGGGCAGCCTGGCCAGCTGTGAGTCGTTCCTGAGTTCCTCTCAAGGGATTCAGCATTGGTGACTGGGGCCCCTGCCCCTGCAGAGAGGCTGGCCTCCGTGTCAACCTCTCGCTTCCTGTGGACTACACCATGCCCCAGCCCATGCGTCAGGGCCGGGCGGGCCGGGTGTGCTGGGAGATAGATTCTGCCTCAACTCAGTCACAGGCTTCCCTGGAGAGCGCTGGGAATCAGAGCTATTTCCATGAACCAAACGCCTCCCATCAACACTGCCCGGGCTCATTTGCCCACCAGGCTTGTCTGAGCTGTAAGCAGGACAGATCACAGAAAACACCCCAGAGATGAGAGGGCCGCCCCAGCAGCCTTCCGTGGCTCCCTTTTGCTTTCAGTAGCATTTCCCAAGTGGAGCTTCAAGGAACAGCAGGTCTGGGGACTCTTAATAGATTTTGGAGAAAGGGACAAGGAGGGGCAGGGGAAGTGTCCCACGGCCTCAGCTTGCACAGCAGCCTTTAAAGGCTCAGACAAGTCCTGAATTGGAGAAATCCGTTAACTCTAACAGAGCATTCCCAGACATAGTTGACGGTGGGTCCCTGCTATCTCTTACCATCGACAGGATGCTGCTAGGGAAAAGCCACCTGGCAGAGTCCTGCCCTAACTCACCATTGCTGCTGCTGTCCCTCGGAAGATGCCAGGCTCTGCGGCGGGTGCTGGGCCCGGCCTGGGAATTCTCCTGCGTTCTGTCCCTTTACAATCTTGTGTGATTGGTCAACACCAGCTGCTCTGGTGTCTAACGCTGTATCTCTACAGACAGCGTTTGATCCAGCCTGCAGAGGCCAGAGTGGCTGGCGAGCCCCTCGTAGAGGGTTCCAGGCGGTGGACTTTGGAGTTCACTCCAAAGGAAGAGACGGGATCCCAGGGCAGCCCACATGGGGCCCGGCGACAACCACAAATGCCATGTTTAGCTGTTTGGCCAGGCAGACCATGTTGCTTCATTAGGGAATGTGCTGTTTGTCACGGCTTACACGGCCAAGGCATGAGATTATATTTACCGAATGCAAATCACGCCATGGAAATTTATCTCCTTGCCTTGCTTCTTGCTCCCCCTTCTCCTCCGTCCCAGATTTATGAAACATACGGATCTTCTCTTCAAACAATCCCTCAAAAGCTCTGACTTGCAAATTAGTTCCTTGAATGATCAGCTGTATATAGTCTGCGTTTAATAAATTCAGTTATTAAGGGAGAGGCAATTGATTATTCAATTACAGCGGATCAGGAATCAGACTCCTCCACAAACCGCAGGAGACACGGGTGGAGCAGCAATGAAAGGATAAAAATGCCCTTGAACCAGCCTTCACCCTGGTCCAGGCAGAGAGCAGGTGCAGGGCTGCGCCTGGGGCAGGGTCCTGAGAGCAAGGTCCAGGGATCTTCAGACTTTGTAGAGAAATTAGTAAGTCGGCCCACCAAGGATGCTTTCCATTGGATTTGTGCACGTGGGGGAATTTGCATTATGTATGAAGTGCAATTTGCATTTCATTCCAGGGGAAAAAACCTGAACAATATTGATAAATACATTCTCTGTGTATACAAAATAGATTTGAGCATGATATAGGTATCCTGGGAGTGGAGTTGTACGTGAGGAAATTAGCTTTATAAGAACGGTGTTAACCCATTAAGTCCCATCGTCCCAGATGTGGGATACCCATAAAAACTTAAATGGAACAACAAATATGCTATGCAGGGTGACTTTTGAAATCAAAATTACGTTGTTAGAGTTCCATTCTTTTGAGAAAAGTAACAGGTGAATGATTCGTGTTTGAAAAACACATTTCATATATATATATATATGAATGTATATAAATATATATTCTTTGTATATACATTTTATATGTATACAAATGATGTGTAAGCTCTAGATTATAACTTCCAACCTATTATAATGTACCTGTGTCAATTTAGTTGAAATAGTCACAGAATTAAGAACTTTGGACTTAATGGAACACTAATTTACTTGGGACAGTGGAAAGAGGTGCTGCGAACTCCAAGTCCCCAGCAGAAACACAGGCTGAGGCTGCACCGTCCCTCTACCCAGCCAGTTTGTGCCCAGCTTTCAGGGAAATCTCAGAGGCCCCCTCCTCCAAGAAGTTCTTCTGATTACCCAGTCTTGCTTTTGAATCTATACAGCACTCTGGTGTTTGTGCAAAGAGTGGCAGCAGATGTATAGTGCTATACCTTTCTTCCTTGCTCCTCCCCTTCCACCTTTTCTTTCTTCCTTCCTACAATCCATTCACTCATCCATCATCTTCTGACCCAGACTGACTAGATGTATGCATCTATACATACATTGTCCATTCTCCCATCATCTATCCTTTCATCCATCCATACACCCATCCATCTATCAACTTATCCATCCATCATCCACCCACCCATGCATCGTCTATCTACCCACCCACAATCCATTCATCCACCCATTCATCCATTCCATCATCCACCTTCCCATTCCATCCATCCATCCATCCATCCACCCATCCATCCATCCACCCATCCATCATCCATCCATCCATCCACCAATCTATCTGTCATTCATCTATCCACCCATCCATGCATCCATCCATCATCCACCATCCACCCACCCATCTGTCATCCACTCTTCCACTGATCCACCCATTCATCCATCTACCCACTCACCCACTTACCCATCATGCACCCATTCATCCACTCAGCCATCCACCCATCTATCCATTCATCCATCCACATATCCATCTATACACATATCCATCCATCCATCCATCCATCCATCCATCCATCCATCCACCCATCCATGCATCCATCCATCCATGTATTCATCCAGCCATCCATCCATCCATCCACCCATGCATACATCCATCCATCCACCCATCCACCTGTATATCCATCCACCCATCTGTGCATACATCCATCCACTCATCCATCCATGTATCCATTCATCCACCCACTCACATACTCATCCACTCACCCACCCATCTATCCATCCATTCATCCATCTATCATTTATACATCCATCCATCCATCCAACCATGCATGCATGCATCCATCATCCACCCACCCATCCATCTATCTGTCCATCCCTCCACCCATCCATCTATCCATTCATCCATCCATCCATCCATCCATCCACACACTCATCTATCCATCCACGCATCCATCCACCTATATATCCATCCACCCATCCGTGCATACATCCATCCACTCATCCATCCATGTATCCATCCATCCAACCACATTCATCTGTTATCCACCCACCCATCCACCCATCCATCTACCCACTCACATACTCATCCACTCACCCACCCATCTATCTATCCATTCATCCATCCATCATCTATACATCATCTATCCATTCACCCATCCATCCATCATCTATACATCCATCCATCCATCCATCCAACCATGCATGCATGCATCCATCATCCACCCACCCATCCATCTATCTGTCCATCCCTCCATCCATCCATCTATCCATTCATCCATCCATCCTCCATCCATCCATACACTCATCTATCCATCCATGCATCTATTCATCTATCCATTAATCAACCCCATCTAGCCAGCCAACTATGCATCCATTTGCCCATATATCCATCCATCCATCCATCCATCCATCCATCCACCTCCCATTTATCTGTCTATCACCCACTCAATCATCCACCTCTCAATTATCCATCCACCCCCACTCATCTCCGACCTGCCCATCCACGGTGGCAGTGAGCTCCACCACACTCCATCCACCCCCACCCATCTCTGACCTGCCCATCCACGGTGGCAGTGAGCTCCACCACACTCCTCAGTAGTGACTCCCTGTCTTTACTTTCTAGGCCTTATATGTCTTCCAGCCAAGACTTGGGGCATCCCTTTCCCTTGGCCAGCTGTCTGGGGGCAGTCAGGCCATGGTCTCTGGGCCTCAGGACACAGCTCAGAAGTTCCTGGGGAAATCACTGCAGAGCTCAGTCAATGTGGGATTTCATCATTCAGGTGTGAGGAGCCCAGGAATCCTTCGACTGACTGACGCATCCCTGCAGGGCCAATCCAAAGGCCCCACAGGCCTTCTCTGCTCCCTGGCACCTCTGGGGTGCCCCTCGAATTCTGCCTCTTTGGGTCTCAGTCAGAACACTGGCCATACTCTGCCTCAGTGGGTCCAGTTTTGCTGTGCTAAACCTACAACTCCAAAGTCAGGCCTCAGGGCTCGGGTCCCAGCCTGGCCACTTGTTTCAAGGCCGTGACCTCGTCTGAGGCCAGTTCCTTTCTGCTGATGGTGGGCTGTCCTGGAGCTTCTGTGGGAGGAGGCATGGTGGGAGCCCTAGGAGTGGGGGCTACTTCCAGCCCACCCTGGGGCCTGTCTGCCCCACAAGGCACTTGATAGTCTCCCAATAAATATTTATGGAATGCATGAGTGAATTAACTTCCTAATTCAGCTGGAAAATGACGACCACAGGGACAGATGGAGTGATTGTTGGAAGCGAGCAGGCGGTTTTCTTTCCCCTAAGCCCTTTCAAACCTTTATTATTCTATTGGCACTACTGTGGCTGCTAAGTTCTTTCCGCCTTCTTTACCTAAGAGCAGGATATTCAATCCATGGATGCTTATTTTCAGTTCTTTGTACAAAACACCTGTGCGAGTCCTTGGGGACCCCCCAGTGGGGACAGGGATAACAGATCACTAAGGCTCTGGGGGCCGGGCTCCAGGTGGGGCTGCCTCTCCAGCCCCTCCCGGGCAGCGGGAGGTGCTTCTGAAGATCTGGAGCTGGCAGCCCCCAGCCCCGCCCACAGGAGAGATTAAACAGAGAAAGTACCAGTTGGTCTGGGCCACACAGGCTGGTGTCCTTCATGCCCAGGAGCATCTGCCTCGGGCAGGTCAGAGCCTGTGAGGTGGATGAGGGGTGTGCTGGAGGGATCCTGGCCATCTATGCAGCCATCTACACAAACTGAGTAGTGGACCCGGCTCCCCGGAGCTCCCCAAAGTGAGCCTCGTGTCCTTGATGTCCCTTCTGCCCTGTGGGGCAGCCTGCGGCCTTGGGGGACCCGACATTGGGGACCCCCCCATGGGGTTGAGTGTGATGAGCCTATGGAAGGGAGCTGGCAAACGGAGAGAGCAGGTGCAGGTCCGACCCCCCGCGGACACCCCTGGATGCTGGTACACCCCCGGCCTCAGTGGGGAGCTATGCAGGCGTCCATCAAGGCCCTTTCTTGGGAGAGTGATTGACAAGGAAGGAGGCAGACAGCTTCTGTGTGTGCTCTCGGTGGTCCGTCAGTTCTTCTCCTCCCCTCCATCGAATGTCATGGCCAGCTCATTGAAGGCACGTGCGTGGAAGGCTGTCAGTGATAACGGGGACTCCTGAGGGCCACGCCAGGCGTGCCCTGCCGCTTGTCAAGGGGCACTGTGGTACTTGAGGCCTGGTGCTATCCACGGGGCTCTCGGTGGATGTGGGGGTGACAGGCTGTGAGCCACGAAGCTCAGAGGGAGGAGGGAGCCCCTGGGAGGCACTGACCCCGCCCAGGTGGGGGAGGCAGCAAGGGGGTCAGGGAAGGCTTCCAGGAGGAGGTGGGGTCAAGACTGTGCCTTAAGGCCTGTGCAGAAGACCACAGCCCCTGGGCATTGCCGGGGGAGAGGCGAGGAAGCCCTGGAGGTGACCCCAGCCACTGGGGGGAAGGGAGGAGGAAGGATACCCAAGGTGTCTCAGGACTGTGGGAAGGAGGAAGTGACAGGACTGGGGGAGGAGGCCTGCCCCAGGAGGGAAGCTTCTGGAATCACTGGGGCTGCCTGGTAGTTGGCTGAGGTTGAGGCTGAGGGGAGGGGAAGCCCTGTCACTGTACCAGTCTCACGGGTGTCGCCCCTGCCTGCCAGGCCCTGTGCTGGGCTGCGCCAGACTCCGGAAGGCTGGTGGTCTGGGGAGCTGATGTCCTAGAGTGGACGTGAGGACTGGTGACATCAGGGTCCTGGCAGTGTCCCCAGAGGATGGCATTGTCTTCTGAAGCAGCAAAGACCCCCCAGTACGTGAGACAGGCGAGTGACCAGTGGTGAAGAGAGATGGAGGGCACTGCGTGAGGCTCCTGGAGGGGTAGGGGTTGCACAGTGCCCCCGGGCCCATGGCTGCAGCACGACAGCCTGATGGTTTCTGTAGAGTGCTCAGGGGTGTCACTGAAAGACGTATGTCATCATCCTATACCCCCGCCCAGGATCTGCGACTCTGACCTTATTTGGAAATAGGGTTTTCCAGACGTGATTGAGTTAATCTGATAATGTCTTGGGATTCGAGTGGGCTGTGAGGACAATGGCCGGTGTCCTAAGAGAGAAGAGGAAGATGTGGGGCACAGAGACACACAGTGAGAGGCCACTTGAAAAGGGAGGCAGAGGATGGAGCTGTGTGGCTGCAGGCCAAGGAAGGCCGAGGACGAAGGAAACCACCAGGAGCCCCTACAGGCCCGGACCGGGTCTCTCAGCCTCCTGAAGGAGCCAACCGGCCACACCTCCATCATGGCCGTGATGCTGGTTTCGGACTTCTGGGCTCCAGAGCTGGGAAGAACATAGATTTTTATGGTTCTTGGCGGCCCAGTGTGCTCATCTGTGTGGCGCACCGAGGAAACTCATGTGGATTTTAAGACATCCGATACACTTGGGGCTTCTACCGCTCAAGGGGTCGCAGAGCCGGCTGCGCAGGGAGCTGAGAGCACACGCGTGGGTGTGTGCGCTGTGCAGGCACGCCGTGTTCCAGAAATAAACCGAACAGCAGCCCCCTCCTAGCTGCGTTCCTCCTGCAGGGTAGGAGCTCGCTCAGACCTCAGCAAGGAGTGCCGGAAGCCGGCCCGGCTCTTCTGTTTGCTCCACCTGATCCGGAGGTGGCCTGGCCGCTGGTGGGCTTCAGCTCGGGCGAACCTGCCTTGGCCCAGGATGGGGTTCGCCCCCTCCGTGGGGTTCCACCCCCACATCTCTTCAAGGTGGATATTTTTAAAGTCACGTCTGGAAACTAATTGTTGCTAAGAAAATTGTTGCTTAGAACACTTAACCTAAAATTAAAATGTGCCTTTTTACTAAAAAAGGATCCTTCCTAGATCCAACAGTGCTCCTTAAAGCCACTGTCAAGGAGGTGAAGACCAAAATAGAGTTTCCTTTCTCTTTTTGCTAAGTGGTTACCAAATGTGAAGTGAATAAAAAGAGACGTCAGGGCTGGAAGGACATCAAGGAGCAGAACCACTGTACTTTCTCAGTTAGAACGTGCGTGCATTCCGCTGGGGAGTGAAGCCCAGACCCCCTTCCCACGCTGGCCACGCCCCGTGCTGACCACGCCCCCACACTGGCCATACCCAGCACTGACCACGCTCCTGACCATGCCCACCATGGCTATGTCCATGATGACCACACAGGCCACGCCCACAAGACCACACCCACAAGCCACTTCCCCTCTGGCCACGCCCCCAGGCTCCCCTAGGCCTCCCTGTCAGGGATGGAACAAAGAGTTATTTTTGATAACCATGCCCTCTGCCGCCTTCATTCATTCATTCATTCATTCATTCATTTAGGACGGTGCCTGACACTGTTGTATGTGCTGGGCAGATACATAGGGGAGTGAGGGACAGTTCTTGTTAAGGGGATGGGGCATTTCCATGGCAACAGCAGGCCAAATCACAGGCTGTGTGGGAGGTTGGTGGTCCTTGGACAGCTGCCAGCTGGCCTCCTGCTCCTGCCCCGTCCCTGTCAATCTCCTCTGCACCCAGTGACAGCCAGAGGGATCCTGTTAAAACACCCTCTGCTCTGGGGACACCACTGCTGTGTTCTGAGACCTGCCCCATCCCCTGTGCTCTCAGAGAGAGTCAAAGGTTTCAGTGGCTCACAAGGCTAAGGATCCAGTCCCTGTTCCTCTTGGATCTCATCCCTTGTCCTTCTTTCTCCCTCCCAACCTTGCTGGCCTCTGCACCTCTCCTTGAACCTGCCAGGCACAATCCGGCCTCGGGCCTGGGCACCGCTAGCTATTCCGCTATTCCGAGGACTTAGAATGGCCTTCCCGCATAGCTGCATAGCTTTGTACCTCCCCCTGCCTCTCACTGAGCCCCCTGGCTACTCTACTTGTCAACACCCCAACCCCTTCTCATGCTTCCTCCCCACGGTGTCTTACTCCAGAGCACTTATTATCTAAAATACCATGTACCTAATCACACCGTGTCCCGTGCCCTCCCTCTAAAATGCAAACCCCACGAGGGCAGGCTCTGCCCGTCCCATTTGCTGTGACGTCCTCTGTGTTCAGGACAGGGTTTGGCCTGAGATACGAGCTGAATAAATGCCGCTTGCACAGTGAGTCTTGAAGGGTGAATAGGAGTGTCCCCTGGGTGAAGAGTAGCTGAGAGAGGGGCCATGCGAAGGGACGGAGGCGGGGGAGAGCTGCTGTGTGCACAGACAGGGAGGGGTGGGCTCTGGGTGGCACCCATGGAAGATGTGGAGCCAGGTCCCAGCAGGGGGCTGGGCTCTGGGTGTTTGCTAAGGAGCCCTGGCCTCATGGGGGCAGCGGGCAGGTCTCTGGGGTGATTAACATATGGGCAGTGTGTGTGTGTGTGTGTGTGTGGGTGCATGTGTCGGGCGTGTGAACAGTCTTGAGAGAGGGAGCGGCGCCTTAGATGACGGGATCGAAGTCACCTTTGGTAACTTTGACCATTAAGTGCAGATCTCAAGCTCCCTTGCGCGTCCATTTTAACGGTTTCCACTCTCATTGCCACGAGACAGTACGCCATGCCTGCGGTGAGTTTGCACGGGGAGAGGGAGGAGGTCAGTCATAAAAAGAGGCCCATCTTGCCTGGCAGTTTCTAAACATTTCGAAGGCTGTTTCATCCCGTGTAAACACTCTCTTCCGTGCCTTCTAAATGGCTTTGTTTTTTATTCACCCAAAGGACCAGCATTGATTATAAGCCCTGCTCTGACTTCAGAGATGTTAAAATGTGACAGAAAGCCCTGCAGGTCCCAGAGTCAACGAATATGGGAATCATGCGACGTACAGATGCATGGCGCAGCACGCCAGTTTCTTCTCTTAAGTGCATCCAGTCAAATTTATGTCCTGCAGACCCGAATGGAGCAGGCCAGGACACGCCATAAATTACTGCGTGCATGCACATACAGGCTTCCTTGGAGGTGGAACCTTCTGGCACATTCCAGAGAGCTGGGCTCACAGGGAGGAGTGGGGCGCCCCACCAGGGCGAGATGGGGCTGGGGGCTTCCAGGGGACGGACAATTTGAGAAGCAGCGATGCCATCTGCAGCGGTGCAGCCTGCGATAATCGCAGGCAGACCCTGTGCTTCGGGGCATAAGCCGAACTCCCACGGAGGAGGGGAGGAATGTTTCTTCAAATAGAAGCCTGCAAAAGTTTCCAGAGCATTTCCGCTCCAACTTCCCCTGCCGGCCCAGGCTCTCCAAGACCCCCTTTGCTCTGTAATCATTTCTACTCACCCCGGAGGGCGACCACTTCCCACACAGCGAGCCCTGGACCAGCATGGCGGCAGTTTGGGGACTTGCCACCTGGCACAGAGCCACCGAGTGAAAGGCTGTGGGTTCCCTTTCCAGGGATAAGGGACTAGCGTGCTGGTGGGGGCCCTGAACTGGCCTTTAGAACATGCACCTTCAGGGTGGGGAGGGGACTTCATGTTTTACATGGCATCTGGCTAGCAGTTTCCCATGAGATTTCCCAGCATCCCTTATGCATATTTAGGAAGATACAAAACACATGCAAATGTGAAATGAAGATGAAGATGAACTGACAATATTACCTGAGTTGGGGGGAAGGGCTCCTCGGTGAGAGCCGAGGGGGGTGGATGGAGGGGGAGGGGCAGGCCACCTGTGCCTCATGCGCCCACACAGTAAGCCCTCGTCCTCCCCCTGCTCCGGGACCCTCATCAAAACCCCCTGAAACCCCCGTGTCTGTGGTCCTGTCTGTCACCCCATCTGTCTTTGGCTCCCCAGTAGGTGGCCCTGAGATGAGGCGAGGGCTTGAATACATGTGGTTCATTTGGCGGGAGGGAGGACAATGTCAACACTGTGGGCGGTGGGAGCTCAGGCCTTCGGGGACTCTGGGAGACAGTGGGGGACAACCGTAGGAGTCATCTCACCGGAGGAGCAAGGAAGCTGGGGTGTCTGCCCGCCCACTCCCCACCCAGCATGGGTGGAGGGATGCTGCCAGGAACACTGGCTCTCTGGCACTTGGCCCCCAGGTGTACCCAGTAAGCAGCCCTAGCACATGAGGGTGAGTGTCCACTGAGAGACCGATGCTTCCAGAAAAGAGTGGGCGGGACAGGACAGGGATTCTGGGGAGGCGCGCAGCCTACAGGAGAAGCACTCTGGGAGGACAGAGCCGAGTGTGGATGTGCCAGACCATGGCCTTAATGGACCCTTTTGGCTCAGGGTGTCAGGGAGCCAGGCTTGGGGGCAGGAGCAGGCTCTGTTCCAGAGAAGCAGAGCCCCAGGGTGGATGCCACCTGCTGAGCCTTGGGAATTAGGTGTGAGCTGTGACCTGGAAGAGGGCCACTTAGATCTTGCTTTACCCAGGAAGAGGAGAGAGAAGGCAATTCAGCACTGCGTGGGGGAGGCACTGCCGTGCAAGGCAGTGGAAGGGCGGTGCGACAGTGATGACAGGAACCAGAGGAAAAGCATAGAAGGCCTTTTTTGGGTCTCTTTGGTGGGATTCAAGAGCACAAGGCCTCTGATGAGGAGAGAAGAGGGTAAGCTTGCAGAATGACCGAATGAGATGCAGAGACAATGTTCCCAGGTTAAAAAAAAAGATCCTGTGGGAGAAGGATGCAAGGTCACTAAAATTGCAATCATTGCCTGTTACCTGCAGTAAAAAGCAGGATTCAGAGTGCAGAAAACCAAATCAGTCACATGGAGGAGAAACTTGAGCCTCTCTCTCTGAATGCATCTAAGATAAAGTAGGGGTAAAGATGGCGAGACCAGAGGTGTCAGAGAAGGAGGCTGGAGCAGGGAGACTCAACCTTCTACACTCTGGTTCATCTTCTACCTGGAAGCGGCCTGCGTTGGCGCTTCTGAGAGTTCACTGCCTCCCACACGAACTGAATGAAGTCAGCCACCAACACCACGCCTTCAAAGGCCACGGAAGGGCATGAGCAAAGCTATAGTGAAACGTTCATCTTAACAAGGGCTGGGGACCTGCACCTTTTGTTCAGTCGTGGTTTTGTTAATGGTGTCTATGGAAAATACTGGAAGGAAATAGCAGAGGATCAGCATGGCGGCCTCTGGGTGGAGATATGACGGCGGACCTTCATTTTATAACCTATGCTTACTTCTGCTGTCTGTTTCCATCATCGGTTGTCATCATTTTGGCAATAAAACTCCTTTTTCAAAGGAGGCCGCGTGTAGGGTACGGGGCAGTGGGTCTGAGCTCTGTGGCCTCCTGGTTGTCATCTTTAGTGGCTGTGACCCTCCTTCCTTCCTGGGGGAGAATTGTATCACCTGCAGTCTTCACGGACTTGCCCCGCAGGTCAACCAAGAGGCCCGTAGGTGCACAAAGGTTGAAAAGTGTCAAATGTCTTTCTTGTGAAATCATGTTTTGCCAACACTGTTATACATGTGGTAGAATGGTAGGGGATACCGGATGTGCAACTGTGAGTACGGGTCCAGTGAAGTCCCATCTCCCCATCAGTGACATGGGGAGATGAGATTTGGTATGACCGTGTGTGACCTCACTCTGTGAAGTGCAGGGCTTTGAGTGAATGGGGGGCTGTGCACGTGGGAAAGAGGGGTGTTAGTCCTCCAAGGATGTCCTCAGCCCTCCATCGTATGCCAGGTGCAGGGTGGTGTGGGGTAGAACCAGGGGCATGTGCAAAGTCAGGTGACAAAGCTGGGGGCTCAGTCCCAGAAGCCACCAACCAAGGCAAAGTGGAGCTTTACGGGAGGGCAAAGTCCCCCACCCAAATGGTCCCTCTGGCATATCTGAGTCACGCTATTCCGGGGTCCTACAGGACTTCACGGACCAGGCAGGGAGCTGGTGGCATTTTGTCAAAGGGGTTGAGAATGTGGATTTGCAAAGGGTTCATTCAGGGTAAAGGCCAGCTCCATCTTTTAAAAGCTGTGTGATGCTGGGCAGTGTCCTCACCTCTCTGAACCTGAGCGTGCCCCTCTGCAAACAGCTCAGGAAGAGGGCCTCCCTCCCAGGCTGGTCAGGCAGAGCAGACGTGGTCGGTACCGGAGCGCTTGGCCCAGGAGTGAGCTTGTCACCTGAGTGGGGGCTCCATGGCGGTGGTGTTGGGGTTTCTGACCTCTCTCTGACATCTCGTTTTAACATCCCACACTCTGAGTTTCCAAACGGAAGCAGATCTGCTCCCGCCCTCTGGCCTGACTTTATGAACTCAACCACATTCTCTCCTGTGAACTTTCTCCCTCTTTCCTGGCACCAGTCGCTGCCCGGCCACCTGGAGACAGACCTTCATCCTGAAAGGAGGCCGGTACCCCCTTCCCTGTAGGCAGCTGCCGTGAAGTATGTTAACGCTGAACTTCAGGTGTGCTGGCTTTGAACTGTTGGCCTGGGGCTGCCCTCCTCCCTCCACCACGGCGAGGCGGGGCGCCTCTGTTCACTCCTTCATTCTGAGCTTGCGTGGCTCTGCTGGAGGCGCAGCGTCAGGCCGGCCCCAGGGGAGATGCCTGCTGAGAGCTCAGAGCCGAGGGTTCAGGGCCACTCCGCCATTGACACCAAGCTCACCGACTTGGCACTGTGGGGTCCAGTCTCTATAGCGAGGCGCTGGAGTGTGTACTGCTGGGTCGTTGGGGTTTAAACGGGATCAAGGGAGCACCAGCTAAGGGAGCACCAGCTACCTAAGGCTGACGCCTCTTGATGCCCACATGTTTTCTTTTCTTTCAATGATTTTGGTGAAAGTCCTTCCCAAATGCTTCCTTTGAGCTTCTGAGGGCAAAGGGACAGCTTTGGGACAGCTAGGGACACTTGCCCTAGTAATGGCTCTGTCAACTCGGTCTCCTTGTCTATGAACAGGGAGACATCTCTAGTTTGCAGGTGGCCGTGGGCACTGGATGGACGTGGACCTGGGGCCCAGCAGTTGCCCCAGAAACAAGTGGTGGCGGCTGTGTCATGTGTCTCCCGACTCAGGGTTACTATTAGGAACTGGAGGACTGACAGTAAGGATGAGGGACTCTGCAGATGGCCGATGCTGGTGGGCTTTCCTAGCACACATATCCAAATAAATCCAAGCCATTAATTTATCGGCCAGTCCCTGAGTACCTGTGATGTGTTAGGCACTGCGCTGGACGCTGGCGGTACCCGGGGCCATCTGGCCTCTGTGCTACGATGTTGTCGGAGGCAACTGAGCCGGGTGAAGAGGCTAATTTGTCAGTGCCAGGAGCCCCAGGCTGCCAGGCTCTGGATCCCCATGGGTGCAGGTTAGAGAGCTTTCCTTTAGAATTAGGTGGCCGGGTTTCTAGCATCTATCTGCCTCTGGCATTTCCTCCCGCGCCATTGTACACGTCTAGTCTCCCATGGTCTAGACCCGGATGCCAATGACTAGCATGGTGAGCAGATCGGGGGACGTAGTCGCCGAGTGAGCGGCTGAGGCAGTTCTTCAGCAAGGATGGTGTGGGACGTTGTGACACGACCCTGACATAGGCCGTGCTTCTGGCCAGGAGCTGACCGCCGCGCCGTCTCGTTCATTCATTTACTTATCAGACTTATGCTGAGCACAAACTCTGTGTCAAAAACCCGGCTGCATCGTCTGTGTTGCAAGCAGGCGAGATCCGGTGCGTGGAAAGAGGTGCCTGCCGAGGCTGGAGCGGGAGAGGTGCCCGGTTGAGAAGCTCAGCACGGGAGTCCAGGGCAGTCAGTCAGGGGACAGGTCTCTCTGTGCAGGCTGAGCGGTCACGGTTCTCAGTTCCCTTCCAGCGCCACACCCCCTCAGACCTCTCTGCTCCTAGAGGGCCTGGGATGGTGCTGCTGCCACGTGAGCCCCACTTTGCCAGGAAGCACGTGGACCACTGTCTAAAGTGCTTTTGGGGTGTCCTGGGCTGTGATAGTTGGTCTGGTTTGTCAACTTGACTCACCCCAGATCATGTGACTTTGGGTGTGTAACAGCAGATTGAACCGGAAGTCCTGCCCTAAATGTGGGCAGCAGGGTTCTGATAGGTGCAGGACTTAGATAAAAGAAGGAGAAAGCCGCGTAGAGGGAGCCGAGACTCTTCCTGACGAGAACGCATCTGCTCTCGTCTGAGATCGTCGGTTTCCAACTCTGCCGTTTCCTTGAAGAGCTTCTTGATCTTCTGCTCTCGTCTGGGATCGTCGGCCTCCAGCCTTCGAGCTGAAACTTCACCATCATTTCTCTGAAGAGCTTCCTGATCTTCACATCTTGGACTGGACTGAATTGGTGGTTGCTTCAATCCTAAGGCTCCAGCTCTTAGACCGCCTGACCAGCTGCTGATTCCTCTGATTCTTCACGTGCAGTCGAAACTCAGGACTACATTGTGAGCTGATCTAATAAATCCCCTTTTCATATACTCATTCTGTGAATTCTGTTAATCTAGTGAACCCTGACCAATACACAGGCTGAGAGGAGGTTGCTGCCACCTTCCCTGGCCTATGTGGGGAGCGCCTGGACCCCGACCCTTGCTGCCCCAGCCCCAACCTAGAGGGCGTCCCCCCACTCACTGCGGTGGGCTTTATGATGTGTTTGTCACAGTTCATCCCCAGCACCCTTGCCCTCTCGCTGCCCAGGCCCCCGCACCTGCACCTCCTTCCCGGAGCCCCTCCTCACCTCTCGTTCCAGGTTCCCACAGATATGGCGGCGTCCGAGGTCCTGTGTGGTCTGGTCCTTAGCCCACAGAACTTGCTCTGCTCCTGGGAGCTTCCGAAAGCCACTGCCCCCTGCTTGGAAGCTGCCAGCCCCCCTGGACTTCCACCTGGAGTCCAAGCTCTTGAATGTGGCTCAAAGGTCGCCAGGGCTGACCTCATGTCTGTTCATTTCCCCTCCGGAACGTTCTCTCCAGCCACACCCCAGGGAGAAGAGCTGCCATTCATCACGTGCCGGGCACCGTGCTAAGAGTGGACATGCACAGGTGCCTTCAACCTGTGCATGTTGGGAAACTGAGGCACAGAGAGGCAAGACAACCTGCCTGAGATTGTACAGCCTGTGCGTGGTGGGGCTGGGCTGGAAGTGAGGCCACGTGTTCTGAGTCCCATGACCAGCGGGACGTACCATCCACCCCAGAATGACCACATGGCTCTCTCTTGCTCTGGGGACTTTAAAGACCCCGGCTGCATGCACAGTCCCTTCTCTGGGCCCAGGAGGGTGAAATCCCAGGAAGTTCACCCCTCGCTGTGTGTGGATGGCGGGTGGTGAGGGGGGTATGAGTGGAAACATTTTTTTACTTCTAAAAGCTCAGCATAAGCTTTCCTGCTCTGAGAAAGGAGGCAGGACAGAAGAGAGGAGCGGAGCAAGAGGGGAGAAGAGGGTCTAGGAATATCCCAGAGGACTCCGTGACCCTGGCTCAGGGGCTTGTCATTGTCCCGCTCCCGAGGGGGGCACTGAGCTTCTCCACGGGGCTGCAGACTGGTGTGTGGGTGCAGCTGCACCTGCCAGTCACATGCGGCTTGAAAGGAGGAGGATGACAACTGCCAGGACGGTGAGCAGGAGTCCCGGGGAGCACGTGGAGCTCCAGGATTGAAATGTCTTGGGTTGGGGATTTGCGGGGCAAGCCAAGGTCTCATTATCTGCCCACAGAGCTGTGGATTTGCCTGAAGGTCAGAGGGAGAGATCATTAGGTTGTTAGAGGACTGAATCGCTGCACGTGCTGAGCGCCAGCCCCTCTGATCCTTAGCACTGAGCTTCTGGAGCCAAAGAGAATCTCTACCCACCACCCGCCCTCCACCCTTCCCTTGCCCTCTCCTCCCCAGCCCTCACCATCTTCCCATCGCCTGCCCATCACCACCCACTGCAGAGCCCAGGGTGGGAGTCATCTCCCCCAGCCGTGAGGCCGGGCTGTGGCCAGGCGCTGAGCCAGGCCAGGGGCTGGAGGGTCCAAGAGTCCAGTCTGTTACCTCCATGTCTCTCAGCCTTCCTGCCACCTGCAAACAGATCCTCTCCTGGAGCTGTTTGTTCTCGGGAGCATCCTCCCCTTTAGAAAGGTGTGTTTTGTTCCAGCAGGGGACTGAACAAGGCCCTTCCCTGCAGGAATCCTGCCAAGCCCGTCGGAGTGCTTGTAGTAGTCAGCTTTTCATTGTTGTTATCAAAATGCCTGACAAGCACAACTTAGAGGAGGAAAGGTTTATTTGGCTCATGGTTTCAGAGGTCAGTCCATGGTCGGCCAGCTCTAAGATAGAAACATCATGGCAGAAGGGCATGGTGGTGGAGAGAAGGGAAGCAGAGAGGAAGGGAGGGATGAGGGACAGGTATGGTCCCCAAGGGCACGCCCCTAGTGACTTATCTCCTCCAGCCATGTGCCCCCCCCACTTACAGTTACCACCCAATAAGTGGTCAATTATCAATCCATCCATGGATTTATCCACCGATGATGTTAGAGTCCTCATGATTCAACCTCTGAGCATTTTTTTTTTCGGAGCTGGGGTTGAACCCTGGGGCATTCTACCTCTGGGCTATACCCCCAGCCCTATTTTTTATTCTTTATTTTGAGAATGGTCTAAGTTGTGGGGGGCTTCACTAAGTAGCTGAGGCTGGCCGCAAACCTGCTATCCTCCTCCCTCAGCCTCCCAAGTACTGGGATTACAAGTGTGCACCACCATGCCTGGCAACCTCTGGACATTTCTCTATTGCCCATACATGAGTTCTTCTTGGGGACATCCCCGATCCAAACCTCACAGTGCTCATCCTGCTTAGGATCTAGTGTTGTCTCTGGCCCATGGGTGAGGGGACTGAGGCCAACATGGTTTTGCCCGAGGTCACAGGTAAGTAAATGTTAGGGCAGCACGTAACCTCAGGCTCATCGGGATCTTCTCTGAAGTTAACTCTTAGGAGCATACCCCGTGAGCTAGGTTGTAGCCATTCTTGCTGCAGTCTCTGGGATAACTACCCAGTCCCATTTTACAGGCAGGAAGACCGAGGTTCGCAGAGTGTCACTCAGTGGGTAGGTGGCAGGTGGCTGTCCTCTGGCATGAGACCTCCCACCCTCCTTTGCTGAGTGCTAGCACCCAGCAGAGCTGCTGGCTGCAGCTTCCAGCTCAGTTGAGCACCCTCTGGGTGGGGGACGTGGACTCGCGTCTGGGTGGGGAGCAGGTGCTGCTAGGTGGATGGCTGCCGGCCCTGGCTCCTGGGGAGGCTCGTCCTCTGGGCCAGTCTGCATGCTGATGGCCCAGGCTGGAAGCTCTGAGTCAGGCTCCCTCCCTGCCAGCTGTCCCTGCAGTGTGGCAGCTCCTCTGGGCTTCCTCGCCCTCTTCTGTGCACTGGGACTCTGGACCTGATGATGGCCGAGAGCCACCTAGTGCGGGGTTCTCCGGCTTCGCGTTGTCTCTGGAATGGGGCAGAGCGAGCAGCACCCACGAGCTGCTGGGCACCGCTGCGTGCAGGGCGTGTTGCAGCATCTGACTGACTCACTGATCACCTTTGGGCTGGATCATTATGCCATGTGACAGATGCAGAGACCAAGACATTAAGTGGCCCTGCAGTTTGGCAAAGGTTCAAGGTACCTTTTTTGCGTTGTGGCTGGGGCGGAGGCCTCAGCACTCTTCTTTATACAGCACAGGACAGGCAGGGCTTGGCTCTCCAGCCCCCACACCAGCGGACAGCGCGGGGCGCAGGGGGCCGGTGCTGCGGGGGACCACCTACGGAGCTTGTTCGCAGAAACAGATGAGTGGAGCATTTTGTATACTCAGTGTCTACCATGGGTGACATCTGTATCTACAATTAATAGGACGAACTAAAAATAAAAATTTGGAAAAAAATATTTATTTCTGGATACTCCCACCAATCGACTACATTATGTCTTTGCAACTCTGAGCCAGACGCGTGATTTTCGCCAGGGAGCCCACTCTAGTTGCAGCCTGCTCCTAGCCGACCTTGAATTTCAAACCTCCAACCTCTCCTTCCCCAAACTGACTGGCCTCAGCTCGGGAGGCCAAGCCGCAGTCCCTGACACCTTCGGTGGAAGTACCTGCCTAGAGTCCGGGCCTCTCTGCCTTCTTCTTGGGAGGTGTTATTGGTCTTCCCTAAGGACAAGGGGGTCAAAAGGAGTGACAGCATGCTGGGTCCCCCCTACGCCATAGCTGTATTGCAGGCACCCACAGAAGACTGGGGACTGCTGTGCAGAAAGCCATCTTTTCCTCTGTGCCCTTCAGGAAGGGGGACCCTGGGTGTTAACGTTTTTATCAACCATTTGGAACAGGACTACGATCCTGAGAGGGGAGGAAGAGGGCTGGGACCAGACTCAACCTCTGGAAGGTTTCAGGGTTTTGAAACTGCATTTGACATTTCCCGAGTTTACGTGGAAGAGTGCGTTTCTTCTTGTCTATACCAGCAGGCCGGGTGTTTGGGGAGCTCTTCTCTGCATTAAGAAATACGTCCACCTTCTTGTTCTCTCTCTCCCGTCCTAAAGTAGAGGAGATCTGCCTGTGATTCTGGGTGGGCGGCGTTTAGACGTGAGATGATGTGGTGTGGCGTGTGGAAGCGTGTGGAGTGTTAGGAGGCCGGTGCTGGGATCCGGTCCAACCATAAGTTACTTCACCTCTCTGTGCCTCGGTTTCCCCTTTTGTAAAACACAGAGATGACTAGTGCCAGCTGAGTATGATTGTAATCAGGAATGAACGATGTCCCAAGTCCAGCACTCGGCCACACCTGGTGCCAGCGGGTGCTCAGAACGGGTCCTTATCCGGCACGCAGCAGGCATCTGACCAGAGCCGCAGCAGTGAATTAATGTGGGAATAAATAATTGAGGCCCTCCCTGCCATCTCCCACAGGGCCTGGCGCGAGAGCTTAATTAGCTAAGTGTAAAACGCAGAACGACCCTGCCACAAATGCAAGTCACTCGGAGAGATGTGCCCGGTCCAAGATCTCCGAGTTTCTGAAGCGCAGCCTTGTAAAAGGAGACATATGATAAAAACCGGGCAGAAGAGGGCCGCGGGCCTTCGGCGTTCTGCACGCTGCGCAAAGCTATTTTTCCTTGTCATCTTGCTGATGGAATCGGAGCACGGGGTCACCCTTGTGACAGCCTGCGCCCTGCTCTTGTGGTCGAGCTGCCGTTGGGCGAGAAATCATTATCTTCCGGTGGACCCTGTGCTGGTCTCTGCTTGTTGGCCACGTGCAAACTTGCCCGAGGTCTCCATTGCCCCTTCCTTTGGGGTTTGGGTGTCTGCCTCCTCCAGCCCCTCTCCTTTTGGAGTCCCAAGCTCTGCAGCCATCTGCCGGAGACCTTTGTCTGTCTCATGTCCCCACCGCCTGGGCTTCCCTCTTCCTCTCAGCCTGCAGCATGAGGCCTCTGGTGTCTCTGCAGCCTCGGGGCTGGGACGGCTCTGCTCATCTTGGGGTTCTAGAGCCCCGCTACTGCTTTCCATCCTCCACGTGTCGCTGGTCAGTGTTGTGCACGCTCATTTCATGACCAGCGGCTCTTGCAAAGCCAGGGTTTCCAGCCTCTGCTGAGCGGTTGAGTGAGTGACGGGCCCTCGGCCTCCATGGCGGCCTGGCGGGTCAGGCACGCGTGCTGGGGTCACTGCATCCTGGCGCCTCCCTCCTGTGGCCCCCTGCCCTGCCTTCTGGATACATCCGGGGTGCCGGTCACAGCAGCCTCATCCATTGGTGGGCTGGGGTGTTGGGTTCTTTCCATTCCTTTTTATACTCGCTGTTAATGCCAAGAGGTGCATCTTCCAGACTTCTTGTGACTGTGGCTGGTGCCTGCTCCGGCCATGGAAGCACATTCCAGCAATGGTGGAATCTCCATGCACCCGCCCCTGAGAGCCTCCTCCGCCGCTCTGCCCGGTGGGCTCCTAGAGGGAGGGACCAGGATCCACCTTTGCCTCACTTGCTCTGACTGTTCCGTCGAGGGCCCAGTTTCCCACTCACGTCCTTCCTATGTGACTTGGCCCGGGCCTCCGTCATGACTCTGTCCCAGGCCCTCCTGATGGGCTGGGACAGAAACTGGTGTAGCTGCTGAACCCACGGGTTGCTGCTGCTTCTCCTTTTGGTCCGTGGCCTTCGCCTCCCTGGGTATGCTTATGCACCGACACACAGTTCTTCACGGGAGGGCTTTTTGAAGGGCATCATGGGCCGGGGGTGGTGGCGCACGCTTGTAATCCCAGTACTTTGGGAGGCGGAGACCGGAGGATCCAAGTTCATGGCCAGCCTCAGCTCTCTCTCTCTCTCTCTCTTTCTACTTAGTGAGGCCCTCCGCAATTTCATGAGACCCAGTTTCAAAATAAAGTATAAAAAATAGGGCTGGGGGTGTAGCGCGGAGGTAGAACGCCCCTGGGTTCAATCCCTGGTACCGCAAAAAAAAAAAAGAAGGGCATCGCAGTCTGCCAGAACTACAGACACATTGTAGAAACAGAATCTCTCTCTTCCCCTTTAAAAAGTAGATGGCATTATGATATTTGGGGGAAATACCATGTTTCCGGTGCATCTGTTTTACTCAGCTTTCCCATCTGTGACCAAAATCCCAGACAAGAACAACTCAGAGGAGGAGAGGTTTATCTGGGCTCCTGGTTTTGGAGGTTCAGTCCATAGTTGGCCGGCTCCAAGGCAGAAACCTTGGGCGAGTCTTGGCAGAGGGATGCCACTCTCACGTCATGGGGCCAGAAGCAGAGAGCGAGAGGAGGGGACTGGGGGCATACATAGCCCCCAAGATCATGCCCCCAGGGACCCGCCTCCTCCAGCGGCGTCCCACTGCTGAGCCTGCCTGCACTGGGAACCAGACTTTCAACACCTGGGCTTTGTGGGGCTACTCTAAACCCAAACCCTATTTTGGGGGGTTATTCTAAACCAACAGCATAAGCCTGTAAGGTAAGTTGTTAATTCTGAATGCAGAGTTTGGGGTTAGGGGTGTAAATGCCCTCCATTTGTGTCGGTGGGCTGTTCTGCGTCATGCTCCACGTTGACTTAATGAGGGTGTGTGTTATTGAGATCATCCAAGCAGACTTAGACAGGTGCGGCGGTGCATACCTGTAATCCCAGTACTTGTAATCCTTCTGAGACAGAAGGATTGCAGGTTGACAGTAATTTAGCGAGACCCTCAGCAACTTAATGAGACCCTGTTTCAAAATAAAAAAGACTAGGGGTGTAGCTTGGAGGTAGAATGCCCTTGAGCTCAATCCTCTGTATCAAAAAAAGAAAAAAAAAGCAGCCTGCTTATCAGACTGTATTCCAGGCGTGCCCAGTAACTACATGGGAGCCTGGGTAGGGGCTGGTGATAAGGGGGTAGGACTGGGCAGCTAGGTGGTGCCAATCACTGCCTGGCCTTAGGCCTCTAGTGTGGAGGCTGTGTGTGGGTCCCCAGTGTAGGGGTGGGGAAACTGAGGCTGAGAGGTGAGACTGTCTCGCTGCCAGGCTTACCCGTGGCAGGCGGTGGCATCGCACTCGGGAGGTCTGGTCCTGAGGCCTGTCCCCCACCTGGGGCGTGCAGGGCCTTCGTCAGCGAGCGCCTCTCACCAAGGCGCCCGTCTCAGTGAGGACGGCCAGCGAGGGTGGAAGGCAGGTAGGAACTCATTCATTCACCCACCCCCACGTCCAGTAAACACCTGCAGTGTCCACTGTAGTCTAGGAGCCTCCCAGGCCTCCGTCATGAGTAGGACAAGGGCCTGCTCTTCGGGCTTAGTGTCAGGTGGGGAGATGGATAATGGACTCGTGCACGCGTGGCATGGCGGGGGGCCGCTGCGAGCTGTAAGAAGCTCAAGGTCAATGGCCCGTGGGAGAGGGTTGGGGAGGAACTGGGGACAGTGGCCGGCAGTCCTGACCTGGGTCTACCGTGAAGGGAGCAGGCAGCAGGTGTTCTCTGGAAGGGGGAGGTGGGGCAAAGCGCCTGGCACTTAGTAGGGCTTCAGCAAAGGCTTGTGGGTTGAATGATTAAACGCAGGGCGCACTGAAGTTGCTCCCTGGTCTGGGGTGGAGGAGGGGCTGGAAGACCACCCAGGTTTCCAAATGCCTGGTTTGGGGTTTCCTGAGCACTTGCTGCAGGGGCAGCATCCCCAGTGCAGGGTCATCTAATTGGGGTTGTTGCCTGGATGTTTGCGAAGCGGCCTGTGTCCCTCTCTGCTGTGCCCACCACTGTGGGTGGAGGTCTGGAAGTGCAGGGGCTCAGAAGATTCAAGCCCACACGGTCATCTTTGTCTTCCGGGTTCCTACCGAGGCAGGCTGGCGCACACGCTCTGTCTGGCTGGGGCACCAGGTGAGGGGCCCCGGGGAGAGGAGGGGCAGGGCAGTCACGGGGAGCTTGTAGGATGGTGTCTGCTTCTCCTGTCGCCACTGGGGAGCCACTGAGGACTTGCCACTTCCCCTACTGAATTGCTTCTTTCTGCAGAGGCTGGGAAGTGAGGATGGACGCAGAGGTTTGGGTTGGACAACTGTGGGTCAGGACCTGACTCTACCGCGCACTAGCTGTGGAGCCCGGGCAGCTGCCCCGAGTCCATTTCCACAGCTGTCTATGGAGGGTGGTTGTGTTGCAAGGGCAAAAAGGGGCACGGCATGCCCAGCATTCAGCGCTGCGCCTGCGCATGGTAGGTGCTCAAGAAACGGCTTTGGCTCGCCGTCTGAGCACTCAGGACTTTGTTCTTGCTGGGACGCGGCCCCGAGGCTATGATGGCAGCTGGCTGCTGGTCACTTCATCCTGTGGCACTGCTCCGGGAGGCAGGGCGGCCTTGACACAGGCGCCGTCCATTGCTTTCTGAGCAGGGAGTCTGAGGTCCAGACAGCCATCGCCTCCGCTCCTGGCTTGTGGTCACATCTCTGCGGTCGGCCTCTGTCTCACGTGGCTTCTCCCCTGCCTCAGGACGCTGGTCCCTGGGTTGAGAGACTCCGGGTAATCCAGGTGAGCCCTCACCTTGAGAGCCTCCAGTTCATGGCAGCTGCACAGACACTTTCTCCAAATAAAGTCACACTGCAGGCTGCGGCCACATCTTTCGTGGGACCGCCATTCAGCCCACATAATGGCCCGCTCTCACCTCCAAGAGCGCAGCAGAGAGCCAGCACAGCGGGCGTTGAGCTTAATTTTCTGAGAGCAGCTCTCCTCTCCTGGGGTCAAGGCTGGGGAAGGTGCGGACCTTGCCTTCCCCACGCTTTCTGGTATGTTCTGCGGGGGCTCCCAGCTCCGTGACAGCTGGCAAGGGGCATGGGCAGGAGTCGCTGGGGTTGTGGGGGGGGGTTTGCTGGGCAGGCTGGTCCCTCACCTGGAGGTTCCATCCTTCCCTCCCCACGGGAGGCCCAGGTCACCAGCAGAACCTTCCAGAACGTTCCAAACCTGAGCTGGATCCCTTTTCTTTTGGTCTGGCTCAGGCTGAGGAGTCCCAAGGGCGCAGGGGCCCTGGCTGCTCAGGTAAAGCTGAGAGCAGAGCGAGGCGGCCCCTGCTGAGGCTGGAGCTCCTCAGATGCAGAGGCCCTGAGTGAGGGGCCTGGCATGGGGCCGAGCCTGGGCTGCAGTGGCCACTGTCCATCAGCACAGGGCCAGTGCCCTGCTGCACGCCCTGCTGAGAGCCAGCCGCCCCTCAGCCCTCTCCTGCTGTCTCCTGCCCACCTTCCCAGCACCCTGCCTAGTAGCTATGACTGTCATCATCCTTACCACCCCACTGAGCTTTTGAAGAGATTCCTAGAGCCACCAGCTGGGTCCCCAGGCCTGTGTCTCTCCCTGCTGCATGATGCCGACCCTCTGTGTCCTTGAGTAAGTTGGGCCGCCTCACCGGGCTCCACAGGAAGGGGGACGTAGACGATGCCAGGCAGGCCTGCTGAGGAGGGACGTGCAGGAGGGCGAGGCTGGAAGGGTGAAATGTGCCGCCCCAGATGGGCACCCCGGGCTCCTGTCAGCACACGGGAGCTGGGGCTGGATGCAGGATCAGAAGGGAACGTAACTGCCACTTGGGCCCTGGGCCCCCACATTCTACCGGTGGAGGACACAGGGTTGCCCAGGGAGGCCATTTGTACAGGTGCAAAGGTCCAGGACAGAGTTGGGACTAGAACCATGGCTCTGGCTCTCTGGTCCGTGCCTCGGGGCTACATGTTACAGGCCTCGGTTTCCCCGAGCAGAGTGGCCCAGGGCGGAGCGGTGACTGTTCGGGCAGGCTGGGAGGAGCCTTGAGTCCTAGACCAGAGGCTGCCATTGCTTTCCAGGCAGTGGGAGCCATGGCAAGTTGTGAGGGGAGAGCATCCGGAGTGAGCTAGGGATGGCGAGTCTGACGGAGGGGACTGGCTAGGGGAGGCGGCGGGCAAGGTCGATGGCCCCAGCCCTTCTGGCCTGAGCTGGCTGCTGCCCAGCCTGGGGGCCACCTCCTCCAGGGTTCACTTTCTCTCTTCTGGTTTCTACTCTTTCCTGTGCTAAGACCCCAGGTCACGGCCTTAGCGTCGATTCTATCCGTGAACGCCTGACGGCTAGGCTTGGGGTCCTTATGGGGACACAGAATTTCCCTAGACACCGACCAACTGGAAGAAGGGGAATATTCCAGAGGAGGAAGAGTGAGGGCCTGCTGGGAGAAAGGAAGAGGCTCTGATTGCAGACGATCTCAGATTGGCTGATTGGCTACCCCAGGCAGACTGGGCATCCCAGAGGGCCCAAGGCTCTCGGACCACTGTGCCCGACCCTTCTGGGTGCGTCCCTCTACCCCCAGGAGGTTGTCAGGTTGGCAGTGTTGCCCAGCAAGGTGGAAGTCACGAATGGAAGCCATGTTTTCTGGAAGCTGCTCCTGGGTGGCGGGACTTGGGGAGCGTAGCGCGTGCCCGGCACCCAGGCTGGGCGGTGGGAGGGGGGACTTTCGGGTCTTCTGGCTGCCATGGGGAGGACGGCGGCAGCAGCAGAGCCCCCAGTTCCTGTCACATTAGCAGGAGGGGCACACGTAGGCTGTCGTGGGGAGGGCTCGGTGCTTTCTGCCATCCTCTGGAGAGAAAGTCTAATATTTACAAGTTTAGAGTTCATGCGATAGATTGTCTCTCTTTTTTTTTTTTAAGAAAGATACTACAATGCTGGTATTGAGTGTCTTCAATTTGACAGCTGACTGAGAGGGAAAAATAGCTTCTTAGTCATTCAGAGTGTCTATCTAGCGTAGCTGGTGGTGTGGGTTCATGGTCTTCCTGTCCCTCCTGGAGGGCGGGACACAGGCCACTGGGTTAAGGTGACTTTCCCTGGGAGGGGAGGCGGTTGCTTCTGCTGTTTAAAAACATGTTTTCTTGTTTGGAGGAAAAGATTTAAACTCTCCGCACAAAAGCTGGAGGACCCCTCCCCAGCCTTTCCCTCCGCTTTGTTCGGCCTTTCTGGGTGGTGGGAGGAGGAGGGCTGGTCGGTGGCTGCAGTAATCCGGTCCACAATGGCAGGGGGCCTTTATGAAAACCAATTCATGCCATTCGGCCTCATCTGATGATTCCAGACATTGGCTCCCTGGGGTTCTGACGGGTTCTGACGCAGTGCTTAAAAATTCAAAAGCGCAGCACGCTAATGAGGGAGCTAATCTGTGGAAATCCCCAGGAACTGGTCAGAATCCTCGTCCTGTTCTCAAGATGAGCCGAGAAGGAAAGGCCAGCCGGACCGTGAGAACCGAACCTGCCACCACCGCGAGCGGAGTGGAGCTTCCTCACGGTCGCTCTGGGGTCTGAGAGGGCACCTGGCCGGGACGCGGGCCCTCATCCCTCCTCCATCGTGAAAGCCCCCTTGGTTTGGAGGTTGGGATGGGGAGGGAGGCTGTTGTCTGTTCCCGCTGCCATGGCAAAGCACCCCAGACTGGGGCCTAAGCCATTGCAGCGAGCGCTCCCTGCCCTGGAGGCTGGAAGTCCCTGAGCAAGGGGGGCGGAGCAGGTGTGTGGGTATGACCTCTTCCAGGCTGGCCAACGGCAGGAGAGACGGCAATCCTTCTGTCTTCCTCTTCTTTTTTTTTTGCGGTACTGGGGATTGAACCCAGGGGCGTTTTACCTCCAAGCTACGCCCCCAGCCCTATTTTTTATACTTTATTTTGAAACCGGGTCTCACAAAGTTGCGGAGGGCCTCACTAAGTAGCTGAGGCTGGCTGCGAACCCGGATCCTCCAGTCTCCGCCTCCCAAGTACTGGGATTACAAGCGTGTGTCACCACGCCCAGCCTGTCTTCCTCTTCTTATATGGCCACAGTCTTATCAGGTTGGGGCCCTACTCGCATGATCTCATTTAATCATGACCTCTCTTCATAGTTTCTATCTTCATAGTCACCCTGGGAGAGGACATACGAATTTGAGGGCGGGGTCCTGGCATGGGCTCTTCTTTCCGGAGGTGGCTGCTGCCAGTTAGGTGCTACCTCCTCCAGGGAGTCCTCCCCTCCACCTCTGATTTCTCTGCTGCTATGCCATGGGGCGCAGAGCCTTCGCGTGGACTCCCCTGGCTACTATGTCCTCCCCCTGGGGTGCAGCAGGGGCTAATAATGGAAAGGCATCTGTTCAGTTCATCCCTGAAGGTGGCACCCACCTGTCTCACTAGGGGACCCTGGTGTAATTCTGGGTCGTGTCCTGCAGGCTGGGGTGCTGTGGAGGTCCGATCCCGGCAATTCTCCAGACACTGGGATCCTTCCCTCTGGATCTTTGTAGTTACAGGTCTCTAGACCTGGAAAACCCCCCTTCTGCTTTCTCTATCTGGTCCCTCTTCTTGGAATTCAGCCTGGTGTTTCCTCCTCCAGGGAGACTTCCCAGAGTGCACGGCTCAGAGCATCTTTTGCACTACAGCATCGTATGTGCATGTGTGTGTTTGGGGTGGGGTACTGGGGATTGAACCCAGGGGTGTTCTACCTCTGAGCTACACCCTCAGCCCTTTTTATTGATTTATTTTTATTTTGAAATAGTGTCTCTAAATTAGCATGCACTGGCCTCAAACCTTCGATCCTCCTGTCTCAGCCTCCTAAGCACTGGGATTACAGGTGTGCACCACCATTCCAGGCTGTACTGCACCATCTTTGAAGTCACTGTATCTTTTTTTCTTTTTTTGCAGTTCTGGAGATTGAACCCAGGGGCATTCTACCTCTGAGCTATAACCCCAGCCCTATTTTTTATTCTTTATTTTGAAACAGGGTCTCACTAAGTTGCGGAGGGCCTCACTAACTAGCTGAAGCTGGCCGCGAACCTGTGATCCTCCTGTCTCAGCCTCCCAAGTATTGGTATTATAGGTGTGCGCCACCACGCCCGGCTTCTTCAGCCCCTTGCGGGCTAGGCCTCTCTCTCACCCTGCTGTGCTCAGTGCCCGCCACCCTGCTTGGCACCGAGTCAGTACTCAATAAATATTTGCTGGTGGAGAGAAGCCTCCCAGTGCCTGGAACGGTGCCGGACACCTAGCGGGCATGTGACAAGTGTTTGATGAATTGAATTCATTGAAGTCGGCCACGTAGATTGGCAGCAACTGCCAAAAAGACCGACCTGCAGTTAATAAAGCCCTCCCAGACCTGGGACACGAGTAAAATATCACAATTTATGTAAAGCTTTTCATTATAACTCTGCGGGGAGTTTCCTCTGGTATTAGCATTTTTCAGACTCTCTTACCAGCAGCACTTCAAGGATAAGAGCCGGGAGCTGCAGACGCTGGTGAGGGGGACCGACAGGCTATTTGCACATGCTGGATAAAGATGGCTGTCGGGTGGGCAGCCTCCCGAATGCTGGGGCCTCGCCCTCGGGCTTTGCTGCCAAGGACTTGAGAACATCCCTATCCCCATTGTTACCTGGAGCCACCTCTATGCAGTAGAGGGATGAGGACTAGGGTCTCCTTCCAAGTGCAGGAACCCTGGGCTGGAGGGTGGCTGCCTTCCTCTGTGACATATCTGTGCTCATTTTAATGTTCTGACTATCACCCCTGACCTCAACCGGTTGCGCGGGGAACTAGGCAGTCGGGGCTGTCTCATGCTCGTCATGCAGCCTTGGGCCAGCCGCTCGCCCTCTCCGAGCCTTGGTTTCCCTGCTTTTCTCTACTCAGAAGCACCACTGTGAGGTTAAGCGCAGCAGTGTTGGTAGGCGCAGGCACACGGGGAGGCTCTGTCGGTGGTACTCATGATCCCAGTCATCCTCGTGCATATTAGTCAGGATGACTGCTGTCCTCTGCTATAACAAGCACACCCCAGTGTCTGACACAGTCACCGTTTCCTTGTCTCTGCGTGGTGACCTGCCACCTGCTGGCTGACTCCCCCATCTTTTGACCTTAACTTGCATCTGTCGGGTATATGGGAGGGAAAGTGCTTGGCTGATCGCAAGGGTGCAGGGGGGAGCTCCGTGGGTCCCCCTCAGACTGAGTGTTTTCATCTGTGAAATGGGGAGGAACAGGGCACACTTTATAGGGGCTGGGGGGTGGATGGGGTGCTGGGGGAGCGCTTTGGGAACCAGGTGGCTTTGTTGGTGGTGGGCTCTCGTCATGAGGCATCTGATGCCACTGGGTGCCGCACCTGTGCCCGCTGCCTGTTGTGCCTGTCAGGCTCACAGCTCCCGTTGGGCAGGCTCATCTTCCACGCCCCTGGGTCCCCTGGCTCCATGCACCTGTTGACCAGTTGGGGAAATCAAGGCCTGAAGAGGAAAAGAACTTGCTGCAAACCACAGGGAGTCAGCGGAGATGTAGGCTCCAGGCTGCAGGTCGGTGCTCGTGACGGCGTGTGCATGCATGTGCGTGCATGTGCGCATGTGTGTGTGCGTGTGTGTGCCAGGGCACGGAGGGCCAGAGCTGCCCTCTGAGTAGGTGTTGGCCGAGTGACGGTAGAGGCCACATTCATTCATTCCACAGATTAGGTGAGGCCCCCTGTGCTCCAGGCAGTGTTGATACCACAAGTCTGATATACACAGACTTGGTCCCCGCGGGCTAGGCAGGAAGCTGACGTTAGGCATGAATGCCACCAATTGTTAATGAAGCGCCCAACCATGGTAGCTGCAGGGAAGGAGATGGGCCCAGGGGAGGATCCACCCAGGGGTTGGGGACAGCCTCTCTGTGGAGGGGACACAGATTCACGGGATGAATAGGGCATGGCTGGGAGAAGTGAGGGATGTGGAGGACTGTTCTGGGCAGACAGACAGCATGTGCCAAGGTCCTGAGATGGAGTGACCATAGCTGTTTAAGGCAGAGGCAGCTGGGACACAGTAGAGGTGGGGAGCCCAGATGACAGGGAGAAGGTGGGGCTGAGCTGAGGCGGTGGAGCCAGTGAGAGGGATTTTATGATTTTTTTTCTTTTTTGATCCTGTGGATTGATCCCAGGGGCATTCTACCTCCTAGCTACATCCCCAGCCCCCTTTTTAAAAAATTTGAAACAGGGTCTTGCTAAATTGCTGAGGGTCTCGCTGAGTGGCTGAAGCTGGCCTTGAACCTGTGATCCTCCTGTCTGTCTCCTGGGACTGGGATTACAGGCATGTGCCACTACACCTGGCTGAGAGAGGGATTTTAGCCAAAGAGCCCCAAGAAGCCAGCAGAGGGCTTACAAGCAGGACAGGGACATAACAGTTCTGTTTTTTGTAAGATCCCCAGGGCTGCAGAGCCAGGGAGGAGCAGGCCTGGACAGGAGGTGGCTACTGCTGCAGGAGGTCAGGGCTGGGGAGAGGTGGGTGGAGGAGAGCGAGCCACCAGGAGCACTGTGGGACTGGAGGTGGCTGGAGGCAGGGTGAGGGAGAGGCGTTCCCAGGTTTCTGGCGGGGACACTGGGGGTATGGCTCCTTTCCTGTGTGCATTTTGGGCCCCCGCCTGCTGGGGCCCCAGGCCAGTGTTTCTTCCATAGCTCTGCAAATGCTTCAGTGTGAGTGTCGCAAGTGTTCAGGAAACTGAGTCAGGGAAGGGGTGAGGGCAGGGGCAGGCCCGCACACGAGGGACCTGGCGTAGAAAGGTGTCTCTGAGGAGGGGGCGACTGAGGATGTAGCCCAGACGCCACCAGCACGCCCTGCGCGTCACACCGGCTCATCTGTCCTTGCGTGTGGCGTGGTTGTCACCAGAGTGCAGAGACGCCGGCATCGAATTCCATCTTGGTGGAGAAGGCAGCCGATGTGCGAAGAGAAGGTCACATGGGCTGTTAAAGGTCACAGCTCGTAAACGACAGTTTGTTCCCGCTTGCATGAGACAAGCCGCTTATCCTTAAATACTCCACTGTAGGGTCAGGGAAACAGCTGCTCAGGTCTCACGGGGCTGGCCAGGCGAGGGTGGCAGGCGACATCACGGGGAGAAGGTGCTAGTAACTGCGTGTCTTAGGGAGGACTCCGGAAACCGGCCCTGCCTCGCTGGGCCGAGGGAGGCCTGGACCTCAGCTCTGTGAGCCCACTGCGTGACCCAGGATCCCACCCATCTCCCGGGGAGGGGGGACGGGACGAGCTCCCTCATGGGAAACTCTGCTGGGAACACACCAACTCACTGTGGCAGGCCCGGTGGCGGGTCTGTCCCTTAGTGCGCTCCCAGGACCCTCTGGGCCTGGGCGGGAGAGCCCCATTCGCAGCACACAGAGGAGGTAACTCTGTGCCTCTCTTTGTTCTATTCTCCTAACACCTGATGCAGCTCAGGATGAAGACCTGGGCTGCGGGCTGGGAGCTGGTAAGAAGAGGGGTCTGGGGCCTTGGGTGACATCTGTCTGCCGCCCAGTTGATCCAGCTGGGATGGCTGGAGTGGGAGGGTGGGCGGGGTCCCAGCTCAGGAACCCCTACTCTCCCTGGAGAAGCCTCCTTGGTGCATTAATGAAGATGACATTGGCACAGAGCCCGCGCCCTGCCACGAAGCTTGGCAGCTTGCTGATTTTTTTTCCCCAGAAGGCACTTATTAATTAAAAATGAAAGCTAGCCCATCTCATTGGAAACAGAAGAGCCGGAGGAGGAAGGCTGGTCCGTGCAGAGAGCCACGGCTAGCTTCTCTGCTGAATTTCCTTTCGGTCTCTTTCTGTTGGGGAAGCTGTGACTTGAACACATACCTGTTCCCTGATCTGTTTCGCTCTTGGCTTTGTGTCGTACACATCCCCACGTCCTTCCATGGCCCTGGAGACATGGCCTTTGATGGTGGCAGCATTCCCCTACTCCTTGGCTGTTGGTGATTCTCAGTGCCCATATACCGTTTCCAGAGTGGAGGACGCTGTCCCTAGATGAGAGACTAAGAGGTGGAGCTCTGTGAAGGGGGCTGAGCACTGGGATCTCTGCAAAGCCGAGTTCTTGTGTTCTGTAGGGCAGGGGCGGCAGGGCCAGCTGGCTCTGCTGGGGGAACGGACGTCTCCCCCAAGCTGCTGGGCGTGGGCCAGCATTCCGGACTCCTGGCAGGAGTGTCCCTATGGACTAGGCTGATGGATGACTGGCGGGTGGAGACGAGGTGCTCTTCTTGGTCACACCTGCGCTGGCTCGTTTTGAACAAGCCCTCCCGCTGACTTCTCGTGGCAGCTCTGAGGTCCTCCCCCATAGGTCACCCTTGGAACACGGCCTGCTGGGGGTTTTCCTTTCTGCCAAAGGCGTGTCAGCATATCCGAGTTATTGCTGCTAATTTCTTGCTTTATTTTCACTCCTGCTCTCTGGGGCCTCCGGGGCCATGGCACAGCAAGCTGCCTTCCCGTCAGGTGGCCGGGAAGTGGGGCCTCGGTTAATTTAAACCTCGTTAGCAGAGAGGTTCTGAGCAGCTTACACGCACACACACGCATGTCTCTGAGCTGCAGTTGACTTAGACGAAACCGATGATGAAATCGTGTTGTGGTGGGGGAGCCCCAGGGATAGAGGAAAAACTGAAGCAAAGGCCTGTAGGGGTCACCTGGGGAAGCTGAGGGCGCTCTCGGGTAGCAGGACAGTGGCCGGGAGGTGGAGGGATGGAGGGAGAAGAGGCTGGATGTGGGCTGGGACCAGACTCAGAGGGCCTTGAATGCCAAGGTGAGGGACATGGGTTCCATCCTACAGGTAAAGGGGCTGTGTCTGAAGTCCACAGTAGAGGGCAAAGAAGCTTTTGTTGAGGGGAACCTGGCCAGACTTGATTTCATCCCCCAGAAGTTGACTAAAAAAATAAATGAACAAAGCTCTACTCTGCTTCCTTGTTGATTTTCTGAACCACCCTGGTCCTTTGAGCTGCCTGGTCATCTGCATTTTGGATGCTTGGGGGTGTTGGTGGGTAGGAGTGGAGCCCTCCTAGGCTGAGCCATTTGCAGCTCCCTGTGCCTCCCATTGTCCCCCTCCACCCCCCAGGACGGAGGCCCTGGAGTGTAGCAGTTGACTCCGGGTGGCTTGACCTACTGCTCCTTTTGAGCTGCGCTGAGCATGTCTCAGGAATCACGCACCACACGCTCGGAGTCCACTGGGTCACCGGGGGTCCATTGATTGCGGGCGGCGGGTACCGAGCTCCACACATCTGTCCACGCTTTGCACCTGTCAGCTGGTTTTGCCTGTGCTGGAGCCAGGATGAGGGCGCGGGCACTGGGAGGCCCATCAGCCTGCCCGCCACGGGCCCGTCTCTCTGCCTTGGCTCCTGTGATTGCGTTCTTCATCTGTCTGACTGACCATGCATCGCACATCCGTCCTGTGCTTGTTGATAGCCTCTGTGCTGGGCTGGGCTCTGAGAAGGGCACGTGTTAGCATCTGTTGGAGCCAGGTAAGAACCTCTTGGGGTGCTGTTCAGCTCGGGCCTGCACTGGGTTGGCCCTGGGTGGATGCTAGCCGAATGAAATTGAAGGAGATGGAGAAGTTGTCAGGAGGGTTGAAACACCTACTGTGTGCTAGTCCCTTCTCATCTCCCAGGCCACACTTGGGAGGAAGGGAATCGTGTTGTCTCCATCTTACCGGTGGGGAAACTGAGGACTCTTTAGGTGAAAAACATGCCCAAGAGTCTGTCACCAGTAGGTCTGAGTCTGAAGCCCATGTGCGCTTCTGCACAGCCGAGCTCTCTGGGGAGGATGGAGACTACTGCCCCATCACTCAGATGGGGAGACTGAGGCCAGTCCCAGGCCTGTGCACTGCTCCTGCCTGCCAGCTCTGACCTGGGAGATGCCTCCCGCAGTGGTCTTCTGGGAACTGAAGTTATGGAGTCTTCTACGTGGTCAGAGTGGCCCAGACAGTGAGCAGGGAGCACCTACATCAGGGAGCACTCCCCATCCTCGGAGGCCAGCTCTGTCCTGCTTTGCACTTCCCTCCCCTCCTCCCCCACCTCTCTGTCCTGCCTCCTTCCCTCCTCCCTCCTCCTCCTTTCCCTCCAGCCTCCTCCCCTGCTTCTCCCTCTTCCTGTGCCTCCTTCCCCTTCTCTTCCCCCCTCTTCCTGTCCATCCTCCTCCTCAACTTTCTTTTCTCCTTCCCTCTAACCTCAGCCTCTTGCCTTCCTCCTCCTTCCTCCACTCCCTCCTCCTCCTCCTCCTCCTTCCCTCCTGAGGAGACGCCATTATGGCCACCCACACAATGAGGCGATTGTAGGCAGCAGCCCCAGTGAAGCCCAGGAACATGGCGAGGGCCTGATTTTCATGAATAATCAGACTCCCAGCCAGGCCCGCTGCGGGCGGCAACCTGAGCTCGGCCGGGCGGTTTGCTTCCAGCCTCTGTGGAGGCTGAAGAGCCCCTGGCCGGGTGCCTGGTTGCCTTGGCAGTGGGTGGAGGGACAGGGACTGGCCTTGGAGCCTGGTGGGCGGGGCGAGCCAGATGTGCAGCGGGGTGGTCCAGAGGGCCGAGCAGGGTCAGGATGCGGGTGGCAGCGTTTCAGGGGCTGGCTGTGTGCAGACGTCCACGCTCTTTGGCCCTGTGTGTGGGGCACTGGGAGCAGCTATGTTAGGCGCCAGCCACACCATTTCTGCAGTGGGCAGGAAGACGCCGCCATCCTCACTGTGACCGTGGGGTGGGGACACTCTGAGCCTTGGAGCAGAATGGCCGCCCTCCAGGGGACCCATCTCCTGGGATGAGGCTCAGGTTCGCCCACCCGTCCAGTGCATCCTAACACTGCGCCACCTGGGTGGCGGTGCAGCCTGGGGGAGGATGGGCAGCACACATGCAGCAGGTGCTGGGCCACCCCGCTTTAGTGCCTGATGGAGAAGCCAGGTCCCAAGCCCGCCCCAGCCCTGCTCTTCCTCATGGCTGCAGTGACACCTTCTGGTGGCCCTGGCTGACCCTGTTCTGTGACTCCTGGGTGCTCCCTCTTGGGTCCTCCACCTCCAGGTCACCCGTGAGAACACCCACGGAGCTTCCCACTCTCGCATGCTTCAGGAGCCAGGAGTCTCTTTCCTCCTGGGTGGACACTGCTTCCCGCTCTGCTGGAGCCACCGTGAGCCTTGAACTTGGCGGGCAGGTCGTGTCGTTAGCAGGAGTTTATGAGCTAAGACCCCGGTGCAAGCGCTGCCTCCTCTCCAAAGACCCTGAGGTGGACACCTGGGGGTGCGGCGTGGGACCGTGAGAGCCACACCTCACTTCCCACTGCCCCACCTGGCCAAGGACACCGGGCTCAGTCGCCCAGGCCACTGGAGGGGTGGAGGTTAGTTACACACGTGGACCTTGGACACTAACCAGATCTCTCCCAGCCTCAGTTTCCCTGCTTTCAAATGAGAATCCTAGTATCCCAGCCACTCTGAACTCGCCAACACTAGAGCAGCCCCAGGTTCCCCTGCAGGTCAGCTGTAGAAAGCAGAATATTCTAGAAAGGTGAGTGTCCCTCTCTGTGCTGTGGAGGCAGCCTTGCTTTTTCTCCTCTACCACGTCATACTTCCTGACTGTTGGGGACATGAGGGGAGCAGACACCTCTACTCCCCAGCCCCACCTGGCAAAGCCCACCTGTCTGGCCTGGCCTCTGCAGTCCTAGAACCAACCTTGTGGCCCCCTCTCCCCACCCAGATGTCAGTGTCTTGTGGACTCTATGGCTCCACAAGTGTTGCCGACCCCGGGATGCCTGTACCCACTGTCCTCTGTCTTGGGGTCTCAGCTTACTGTGTGCCTCACTGGGTACCTGGGCGCCATCCGCACCTCCCCCAGAGGCCTCTCTGGGCCTCTGCTCTGGTTAGGTGGAGAGGGCTGGGATTCTGCGGAACTTCCCCTTCCGTTCCTGGAGGGGGGCCTGTTCGAGTCACCCTGGCACCCCAGCACCATCATGGGGTCCCTCGAGAGGCTCAGTGGCTGTGGGAAGAATTGGCGAGGGGCCCTGAGTCAGGCTGGGAGGAGAAGCCACACGCCTTCTGTCTCTGAGCTGCCTCCCTGTCCCCGCATGAATGCCACTTTTGTGTTTATTCTGCCAGCCCTTCCCCCACTCCAGAGGCCCTTCTTGTCCTTCCTCTGGCCACGACCCTCTCCCAGGGCCAGAAAGACTATGAGGCCAAGCGACCGAGGCCTCCCAGAGCTGGCCTCTCCCTTACAGGGCTCATTCCAGATACCCGGGACCCTGGCCTCCCGTGCCCCATGGCCCCAGTCTGCTCGCAGGCCTGAGACAGCTCTCCTCTGGGGCTTCCTCCTGGGTGTGCACTGGGGGCCCTGGTGGGAGGGCTGGGGAGGGCATGGAGCTTGGCCCTGCAGGCTGGAGTTCACTCGTGGGTGGACGAAGCCCCCTGGGCTCCGGGATGGGGCATGGTTTGAAGAGAGAGGGGCAGCTTGAGGGCTTCCCTGGGGCTCTGCGGCATTCCGGAGGCAGGGTGAGTCCTGAGCCCCAGTGGGGATGGATATTGGCAGGGAAGTCCTGGGAGTTTAGGGGGTGGCCTGGTCTTTCCCCGGGTCTTCATCTGGCCTCTGGGATGAATTTCAGAGGCCAGGATAACCTGAATCTGTGGGCCACTGTGCAGGCTTTTCTGGAGGGTGCCCAGAATTTTCTCCAGCTTCTGGAAGGGTCAGCAACCTAGATTACAGTTGGAAGCACGGGCCGGGGTGCAAAGGCAGCTTTGGAGCTGGGCGCTGTGTGGATAGCTGTGTCCTGGAGCCGCTGGCGGAGGCGATGGTGAAGGCCTCTCGCTCCCACGATCAGGACAGGGCTGACCGCTCTGACCTCCAGCCTCAGCGTTGGCCCGCTGTGGGTATCACAGGAAAGAGGAGGCCGGGAGCCCTCGAGAGATAGGGAGCGAGGCTTATGTCTTCATTGCCAAAGGCCTGAGCCAGGGCCAGGAGCAAACCTTTGTGAGCCTGAGACCCCTGGGCCCTGGCCTGCCTGGGTGGGGTGGTCGGGGCGCGCGGTTTTCCCCACGTTTGTGGGACCCTGGTGCTGTGTCCAGGAGTCAGGCTGTGGGCGTGGCTCCCTCCTTGGCCTCTATCATGCAGGCGTTTGTGCCTGGTAGGAAGATGATTAAAAGTGACCCAGCCCCTCAGCATGGTGACAATTGCGGGATTAATGGGACGCTAGCGAGAGGCCTCACCAAAGGCCCACACTGGTCCCTGCCACCCGACCCTGTCTCCCAGCTCCCCAGTTCCACACAGAAAGTCCGAGTGGCCTGAGGCACGGTGCCGGGAGGAGGAATTAGCTGAGGGCAGGCTGAGAAGGGCACTTTGCAGCCTCATGTGGAGGAGGAGGGCACCCAGGGCAGGGCTGCCCTGGCAGCTGCAGGCCTGCGGGTGGACCGAGGCTGGGAGTCGCAGTGGGGTGCGGAGTGGCTGGCAGGCTGTGCCCTACCGAGGAGCTGGCGCTGCCTATGGAAGAGGAGGGCTGCGCCCCAAGCAGCGGCCCAGGCTCATCCCGGTCCGCCTGCTCGCGGCTGTTTTCCCTTGGAAAGGCTGGCCCGACACTGCCAGGCTCACTTTAGTATGGATCGCATGGCCCCGGTAAATCTCTCCGGGAGACCATCTGGCCTAGAACATCAAAGAACAGCTGGAGATAACTTCCCCCTTCCTTTTAAAACAAAGCGCCCGCCTCGAAGCAAGAGCAGGTGAGACCCTGGGGGATTTCCACTTGGTTGGCTTTTGTTCTTTATTCTTAAAGGTACACGGAACGGGAGCTGAGGGCATCAGTTTACCTGAGCTCTCTCTTTCTCTCTCTTTTTTGTTTTGCGGTACTAGGGATTGAACCCAGGAATATTCTATCTCCGAGCTACACCCCCAGCCCTATTTTTTATTCTTTATTTTGAAACAGGGTCTCACTAAGTTGCGGAGGGCCTCACTAAGTAGCTGAGGCTGGCCGCGAACTTGGATCCTCCAGTCTCAACCTCCCAAGTACTGGGATTACAAGTGTGCACCACCATGCCTGGCTGAGCTCTCTCTATATTCACAGCAAGGGAGGTATAGAGGCGGCATCCTGGGCAGCCCTTGCTCTGGCAGCGCACCTCGGTCTCCGGGACCTGGGTGGGCTGTTGGCTGTTGGCTGCCCGCAGGTGCTGCTCCTACACCCATCTCGCTACCTGGTCAGACACCCAGAGTCCCTGGACGCCCAGCCCTGCCCTCACTCCGGCTGTTCTCTGAGCTGAGACGGGTGTGGGGCTGAGGCAGGAGGCACATCCAAGAGGTCCTTCTGAGCTCAGGGCAGAACTGGGGTCTGCTGAAACTGTTTTTTCTTGTTGGAATGGGGGCAACAGAGAATGACCCACCACTAGTTGAGGCTGTGGCGAGGTGGGCTGAGCGGGAGCCCAGCCGTGGCCTGTGGTGTGGGCGTATGGGGCATTGGGCCTTTCTTGCATCAAACCCATTCTTCAGAATCTACCTCTCCTTCCCACCTCCTCAGTCTCCCCTCCTGGGCCCTCTGTAAGAATCACACCCCCCTGCAGCAGGCTCTGGGCAGACCCACAGGCAGCATCCTACCTGGCTGAGCCATAGGGGAAGCAGAGAAATGGCTCACAAGCTTCTTTAGTAAGAAAGTGGGTGGGCAGACCGCCCGTCTACACCGTGCTATCCACACTTGCAGCTAATTGTCCAGCTTAACGCTTAATTATAAGACTTTTTGCTTCGTTCACTGGTTTTGGTCTCTGGTTGCATCCACATGACCTGACTGAGCCCTTCGTAGGTAAACACCATCTCCTATCCCAATAATGTGAAGCAGTGTTTACAAGGATGCCAGATGCAGACAGGGGCACACTGTCCCTGCCCTGGAGAGCTTGCACAGTGCTGGAGAGAGACACGCAGACCACTCAGAAGAGAAGCCAAAGGCATTGGCCGGGCTCACTGGCCGCACCTTGCTGAGCACGCTCCTGCCTCCGGGCCTTGGCACTGGCCAGTTTGCCCACCGGGAAGGCCCTTCCTGCAGCCAGAGGTCACCAGCTTTCTCCCCACCTCCTCCGGGAGCCACATGACCCTCAATCCCAGGGAGACCTCGCTGACCATCCCACTTAAAATCACAACCCAGGGCCACCCTGCCCGCTGTGAGCCCCAGAACCTTTCTGTTTTCCCACAGGACACTCACCACGATTGGACACGACCATGTCATTCACCTTTTTTTTTTTTTTGGTACTAGAGATTGAACCCAGGGGCATTCTCCCTCTGACCTGCACTCCCAGCCCTATCATCTATCTATCTATCTATCTATCTATCATCTATCTTCTATATATGTATATATTATTTTAAAACAGGGTCTTGCCTAGTTGCCAAGGGTCTCACTAAGTTGCCGAGGCTGTCCTCAAACCTGCGATCCTCCTGTCACAGCTGCCCAAGTACGGGGATTACAGGCGTGAGCCGCCACGTCTGGCTCTTTCACCTGTTTATTTGTTTATTGTCTCTCTTCCTCAGCTAGCGTAAGCTTGTTCTGTCCATCCTATTCACTGCTGCGTCCCTGCTTCCAGAGCAGTGTCTGGCACATAGTGGGTGATCGATAGATACGAGTTCTGTGTGCACGCCTGTATCTTCTTACATGCGGTCTTAAGAATATTCTACAGCATTTTGCAGTGTCAATAAACGTAAGAATATCATCTCATTAGCACTTCAAAGATTCTCTAATTGTCCAAGACTGATCCCAGCTCATGTAGCCCTTGCTGCTGAGTTGAACTGATTTTACCTTCCATCCTGGGCCAGGGAGGGTCTTTGTGCACCTGCTGTCCTGTCCACAGTGGGACATCAGTGTGACGGGTGTTCTGGGCCATTCCTCTATGTGCACAGGACAGAGCTCAGACAGGGTAATAAAAAGCAAATAATTTGATTTTCCAAAATGGAGGAATTTTTTTTTGTGTGTGTGTGTGATACTGGGGATTGAACCCAGGGGCATTCTACCTCTGAACTACACCCCCAGCCATATTTTTTTATTCTTTATTTTGAAAAAGGGTCTCACTAAGTTGTGGAGGGCCTCACTAAGTAGCTGAGGCTGGCCATGAACCAGGATCCTCCGGTCTCAGCCTCCCAAGTACTGGGATTACAAGTGTGCGCCACTGCGCCCGGCCCTGGAGGACTTTTTAAAAAAGGAGCCGGCGCAGGTGGGGAGGAAGACAGCCACAGCACAGGAAGTAAACTCCAGAGAGAATCCCCGAATCCTAAATGAATGCAGCATTCCCAACTTCATTAAGTCAAAGACGGCAACTTATTGTGCAAAGGACTCGGGTGTCCAGGCATTATTAATGTACGTCATCTGTTGGTGACAATGACAATGGATGGGTGGTCTTTTGTGCTTTCCCTGGTCCTTTCTCCTCTAAAAAGAAATCACTCTCGTCGCCTGCTGTTGTCTCATGATTCCTCCATGCTGCTTTTCAGGTCTTGAAGTGGAATAGGTGTGAATTGTTTTCCTCCTAGAGGCAATCAATATCTCTTCGCCAGTCCTGGTCCTTTCTTCTTCTTATTGTTTTTTTGTCCAGGCTCGAATGATCGAGTGCTACAGCCAAGTTTAATGTGACTCTCTGAGGCAGAGTTGATTTCCCTGTTGGGTGGTGGACTCAGTTACTCTGCAGGTTGCCCACCAGCCTGCTCCCCACTTCCGGGGCCTCTAGCAGGCCAGCACACAGCAGGTGCTCAGCTTCAAGCAGGACAGCACACAGTAGGTGCTCAGCCATTGTGTGCTGATTCTCAGGGATGGAAAACACCTTCTAAATCCAGTCAGAGCTCTGGGGCAGGCCGGAGCTCACCGTCCAGGTGGTGAGAGCGAAGTTCACCACAGCCAACTGGATGTGTCTGAGAGAAGGATGCCAGACAGGAAGGAGGGGCACCGTGGCTGGGCACCCCAGTTTGCTGGGCCCCGCATGCATGAGATGTTCTAGGATGCTCCCAAGGGCTGTATGACGTAGACGCTTTCGTTGGCCTTTATTCACAGACAAAAAACCCATGTCAAGTGTTGTTTCCAAATGTTACATCATTCATTCACTCGCTCACTCACTCATTTATCCAACTATTTCCTCCCTCAACATATACTGTGGAGTGCCTACTGCATGCCAGGCACGATCCAGTGGTAGAGATGAACAGTGAGGAGGAAAAGAGCCAGCCTCGACCTTTGTCTTTTTTTCTTTTGGTCTTGTATTCTCATCTGGGGGTACAGGAGACAGACATAGACCAAGAAGTAATAAAGCTGGACCCAGCGGCGAGGCAGAGGGGCGTCGGTGTGCCTCAAACCCTCTTGCTTGTTAGGGGCAGGGGCAGGCCATAGTTGATGCAGGGGAGAGAAGTCCCTCCCCCTCCCTCCCTCTGCCCCTCTCTTCTTCTCTCTCTCTTTCTGTCCCTCTCTCCCTCTCTTCCTTCATGCATTGTTCATAAATATCTCCTTAGCATCTCTTCTGGGGGTTGCATGTGGGAGAATCGAAAAAAGGTGGAACACAGGTGGGAGGTGGCCGCCCTCCATCCATCCACCACTTAGCCATCATCCACCCACACATCCATCCACCCATCCACCCACACATCTACCCACCCATTCATCTACACATCCACCCCCCACCCATCCACCCACACATCCACCCACACATCCATCCACACATCCACCCACCCATTCATCTACACACCCATCC